>JABSTQ010001502.1:0-70328 GCA_013358835.2 Ixodes persulcatus | reverse complement strand
CAATCCTGTTACTTAGTGCTGTCACGCTAGCCTCAGCCATACTGACAGTGTTGGTATCACTTGTTTAGCTGTAGGCTGCTTTGGTTACTTTAGTACATATGTTTTCAAAATGCAGTAATATGTCAGTGAAGGAGCATGATCGTGCACGAATAGTAACTTTAGGTATGGTACAAAAAATACCTAATATCAAGGGCAAATAGTCATCCACTGAAATAAACTTAGAAGTGAATAATTTTGATTACCAAACTGAAGGTTTTGTTAAAATTATCAAAGATCTGCTTAAGCTGTGCAGTTGTTATCGAGGCAGCAAGCAAAGCTTGTCATTTATTTATGCCTGTCAGCAGCATGTTGCACGGGCATATAGATTTATAAGCGTACATAATCAGCATGAGGGCAATAAATATACTTTTTAAATGAAAATCTAATTGATCTCGTTATCATCCTGCCCACTGCCAAAGCTTGGTTAGTTCTGATCCAAATTATGTAGTGGATCTGTCTGTGATCAGGTCAAGGCCCACATAGAGGTTGTAAGTAAATATAGGATTTGATGGTCTTCTCGCCATGCTCATCCTTAAATTTCAAATTAGAACTGTTGCTGCAATGTCGTGACATAGCTTGTTAGGACATTGCAGCCTAATACATATTCTTGATAACAGAATAGCTACAGTGTTATTTGTTTTCTAATTTTGACCTCGAGGGGAGCACCGACATCCATCAGATGCATAAACATTCTTCCTGTGTACACGTAAACCTCTCCGCTCTGGAGGTGTGTTTTTCCCATTAAAGTATGAGTCTGCGCTGCAATAAAGCGAGATTCTTGCGACCAAGTGTTACAACACCACCTAGATAAGCAGAAGGCCTCCGTGCCGTCATCACAGCCAGATCGATTGAGGCGTGAGATTGGGCACGAGTGCTGCATCAGCGTTCGGCCGGGGCTCGTGTTCAATCAGCGCGTCCATGGTCGGACTCGGGCCCAATAGCCGAGTTAGCGCAATCCGACTCTGATGACGTTTCATGAAGGGAGAGGAGGCGATGCCGAGGATTTGATTATTCTAGGTGGTGTTGGGTGTTAACGTGATTAATGCGATTGCGGAGTCTGCTCCATGGATGTCGCTTCTCTGCAGCGCACTTGCAAATGCGGAGAAGCACACTGAACAAAGCAAATTCATTGCAATGGTGACTTTACGAGCGCTTTGAAAGGTTAGAATGGCGTAAACGACTTTATTTTTGCGAGCTTGATATTTTATACATTTTTGAAGTGTTAGTTTTGGAAATACTTTCCGGGTACAAAATTTCGCAATCAGGAGTAATGTTCAATGTATTCGTATCTATGAGGTTACTTATTTGCATGACCAATATTAAGCAATTTCGATTAACTCGCAAAAACTCAGCCTTTGCAATAATTAAGGTTTTTACAGTACTACGATTAATGTTGAAACCAATATCGAATACCGTATTATACTAAACTGCTATAAGAAAATTTTAATATTAGCACAGCCCTCAAAAATGGCCATTTTCGGATGTTTCGTTGTGGCCTTCATCAATCCATATGTGCTTCAATTGTAGCAGCTGCAACCTTGAATCTGGAAAAAGCTATTGTTTGTCACACATTTTCTTTATGGTGCCTAAGGTTTGACGTAATAAATGCCCTGCAATAACCACTATTAACTGTAGCATAGCCCTAGGCATGCAAAGAAAGCACATCACCAATGTCTAACATATCAGACTTCAGAAATGCTATTGTTTGATTTTCCTCACCCTTGTGTCAGGATGAAGCTGTTACTATCTCTCTTGCCTTCCTCACATAGTGGTCCTTTGAGCGAGTTATGTGACTATGTGACATTATATCATAAGGTGGCATAGGGTAATTTTCTCTTCTCTTTTTACGCAGGATGTAATGGCGCATCATCATCACCAAGGAGAGTGTACAGTGAGGCAGGCTCGGAAACTTGAATAAAGTGATAAGTAATATTTCAAATTTTGTCTTATTAATTACTTGAAGAACACTCATCATAATGTTTGTATACTACACATACATACTTTCAGTTAAAAAATGCAATGCACCTTTTCTTTATGGCTTTTCTCACACAGTTTCAGAAGATGCTGGTACGTCATTTTCACGAGGAATGTTTGGAAATAGAGCTGCCAAAGATTTCCTCGTAATTTTCACGTACATAGCCGCAAATCAAAATGACGACTTTTCTAGTCAATTTAGAAAAACGGAAGTACGTTATTTTCACGAGGGAAGATTTGGAAGCGATTCAATCGTCATTTTCACGTCTATGCTCGCAAACTAAGAATGCGGTGCCCCATTTTTTTGACAACTTTTCCCACATAATTTCATAAAATGATTGTACGTTATTTTGACGAGAAATGTTTGGAAATAGAGCTGCCGAAACGTTCCTCGTAAATTTCACGACTCATTTTTAAGAGTGTAGTCAACGCGGACACGGCAAGACAAGTGTCGCTTCCGATCATGTAAGCGATGTTATTGCGTGCAGTCACTGAATTATTGCATTATACCCCGTTCACATGGCAAAATTAATGTAATTTCGATCGAATGACATTATGGACTCGACAAATCAGCTTCACTCAAGACCGCGAGCTGATTAAATCCCATATCACTGAATGAAAATATTTTAACTTTTTCGTGTGGCAGAGGTACTAAACTTACTACTTAGTCAACTAACTTACTTCTCCCTATGGGCTCGAGCTGCCTCAGAACAAAATATAACTTATTTTGTATATAATAATACTATTACTTTTAATACAGTGAAGATTCTAGTATAAACGCGGTAAAGGCAATAAAATAACATTAAATCTAAATAGACAGATAACCAGAAACAACGCACTTTCAATAATCACACAAACTTGCTTTTCACCTTCCATTGAAAACTAGCGAGGCAACTGCACACGGATAACGACAAAGAACAAAACTCCATCCTATCACGCGATTTAAAAAAAAAAAAACGGTTGCAGCACTTTACTTGCGTCCTACATGACCAAGAAAGCCTGTAAATAAGTTGTTTCTCACCTGTCGATCGTATCCATACGTCCTATAATATCCATGACGAAAACATTTGAACACAAACTCCAAGAAGTATATCTCTGTCGAGAGAGAGGTCTATGATCTATCGATAATCGACCAGAGTCATCCATGGCTAGTAGTCACACATGTCACTCAAACCGTAGCAGGACTTGATTCACGAAACCACGTAAATGCCGTAGTATCAAGCTAACACAAAAAACTACCAGAGACTGCGGTGATGACGAAAAAACGATAAGAAACAAGTCTCAAAAGTATCTCACACGAGAGCAGCGGCGACGAAAGGCTTAACGTTGTCGACCCACCTCTTGCTTGTGTGCGCTCCCTGCGGTGATGACTGGATTTTTCTTTTCGGTTTCCTTCCCTTCTGAAATGTCTCAGTGTTCCTTTTCAGACAGTCAGCAGCTCACACAGAACTTAAATTTACCAGAATCGGAGCCCATGTGAGGGAAGAAAATGTCGCAACCGGCCGGTTCATTTGGAAAGTCTGGGGTGCTGCGGGACTGCACGTATTCCCGCGTTTACGGGGATCCTCATAAATACAAATTTGGCACTTTTAACCTTGGTAACGCGTTGTATATTACGTTTATATTATATATATAATAAATTGTACAAGACTGTGCTTTTAAAACGTGTAATAATGTCGGATAAACGCGCTCGAACACCACCGCGCCGCTTGAAAAGAAACATTTTTTTCGCGTCGATAGCATTTTTTCTCACGTAGTTGCGCCATGGTCTTCCTTCCTCCGACAATGTGACGTAACCACTCGGAGCGCTATCGCCTTCTTCTCTATGAGGTGTTGCTTGAAGCGGGAGGGGGGGGGGGGGAAGTAGCTAAGTTTGGCGTTAACATTTTCAAAAGTAGCTAGATTTCGAGCTAGAATTCTCAAAGTAGCCAACTTCGGAGCTATATTTAGAAAACAAATAAAAGCCGCTTACAACTCCCTGTAACACCAAATTAGAGTGCAGCTCTTGAGGAGGAGGAGGGAAGGGTACTGAAGGGAGCCTATACCCCTCATCTCTCCTAATTTCCTCATGCTGCCTGCTACTCCTCCCTCCGAGCGGCGTCGGCGTCGCCGTCGCGGTCGGCCTAACCGTGAGGTCACGTGACCCCGGTGACGTCACGTGACCTCGTGACCTCATGGGGGTCACGTGACGTCACCGGGGTCACGTGACCTCACGGGGGTCACATGACCTCACGGGAGTCACGTGACGTCACCGGGGTCACGTGACCTCACGGTTACGCCGACAACGACGGCGACGCCGACAACGACGGCGACGCCGACAACGACGGCGACGCCGACGGCGACGGCGACGTCAACGGCGAAGCCGACGTCAACGGCGATGCCGACGCCGCTCAAGCCGGAAACGGGCGCCTAAAGGCTCGTTCACACTCTTGCAACCGAGTACGACCGAGAGAGACCAGACCGGTTTTTAATCCTCTTCGACGTCTTACGACCAGCTCCGCAGCAGCGCGCCCGGTAGTAAGACGTCGCAAGAGGATTAAAAACCGGTCTTGTCTCTCTCGGTCGTACTCGGTTGCAAGAGTGTGAACGAGCCTTAAGAACTGCGCTTTAAAAACTCCATAGAATTCCTTTCCACCGTAGGTAATCTAGATCCAACGTTCCATCCACCGACTCCGCGGCTTCAGTCCATTGTGGGGGCTGATAATGTAGCGAGCTCCATCGAGCACACGCGCCATGGAAATGCGCCAGGCGCTCAGTCAATACTTCGTTTCACTATAAGGGCCGACGTACACTTCGCGCTTTCCGAATTTGCCCGTCTCCTCCTATCTTGTGTCCTCTCCACGTTCTACCTTGCTCCAACTTGGTTCCCCCTCGCAGCTTAGGAGAGGGGAACCTCGAGAGATCATCTTCCCTGCATTAAACCGATGTTGTACGTCGGCCTTTAAGCGCAAGCCAGGCCGAAGCAGCAAGCGCGAGCATGTGGCCATGAACACTGCTAGCACTGCACGAGCGCGCATGCTTGGCAGGGATGCTAAAATCCGGAAGCTCGCTCTTGTTGCTTCTGCCGCACTCACACTTAAACTGAAACGAAGTATAGGGAGTATTCATTGGCAGCCATATCTGTGTGCACGACTGCTGAGCACGTGCTGACGGCGACCTTCCACAGTTCTTTTGCAACGCGCATTCCGCACCATCAAGATTGCCGATCTCAGCAGGCTATTAATGTGAGCTCGTTCTGAGCATGCGCTCTAAAGAGCACCCACAAATATGGCGTCCAGTGAATACTCCCTATAGACGATTGCAAGCAAAGCGACTGGTCGCCGTCATGTGTCTGCACGTGTGGACAAGCTCGCGCCATTGCAAGCTTGCCAAAGCTGTGTTCACGCAATTTGTACGCACTTGCATGCATGGGGCACCAATCAGGGCCCCATGCTTGCAGTTGACCTTTCGCTAAATTAACGAATAATCAAAAATAATGCTGACAACGTAGGTCCAGGCGCGGCACGCGCACGCTTTCCTTATACACCTGCGAAGTGTCACTTGTCTTAGATTTTTGCTTTCGAACAGTAGCAGCTGCAGACGCCAGCACGCGCAGCGCATGTATCTACGCTCCTGGCATTCTCTTTGATGCTTGTGGCGACCATAGCTGTGTGCGCTACTTCTGAGCGCATGCTGACGACGAGCTTCCACAGTTATTTTGCCACGTGCATTCCGCACCATCAGGACCGCACCATTTTGCCGGTCTTAGCAGACTATTAAACAGGTCATGAAACTAATTTCAACTTCTCCCTCCTTAGCTTTAATCCTTAACTAAATAGCGAATTGAGAAATCACGTCGTCGTGATATGCTTGGGCACCAGTGCGATGACTCCAAGATTGCACCGTGATTTTTAAGCGCACCACAGAACTTGTCATCCGCCAATGATAAGTTCTGTCGGGGCACTCATTGGCCACGAACGCGAATCCAAATATTCGTGGCGGATTGATTGCTGACGAGCGCATACGTCCGAGTAACATAGTTCTCGTTTCCAATACGTGAGCTGGAGTTGGCTAACGTGTTTTGAGTACCGCGAATGTTTCATAGTGAAAAGGCAAAAAGCTTTCGAAGAAAAGGAGGTTCGAAATAGTTCGCTATATTTTCAAATGTTCGTACCGAAAAGCTGGCTTTTGACTCTCTACTCTCTGTCATTTGGTCCACTAAACAATATGCCATTAGATAGTGTCCCAAACTAAAAACATTTATCCCAGCCCAAAATTAATTTAATGGCTTTGTAATGTGAGCTCGTCCTGAGCATGCACTCTAAACATCGCCCTCAAGTATGGCGTCCAGAGAATACCCCCTATAGGAAGCTTGTCAACTGACTTTGAATAAGTAACGCTGATGGCATGAGCGTTTTATTCACGCCCGAGTATGGCGAGTGCAAGCAACAATAATGGCTGGGAATAAAAACGTGCTAATCATGCTGTCTTGTTAAAAATATGAGTTAGAGGTAAAAATGAACTTCTCTCTAAAGTTGAGTCCAAAACCAAATACAAATGTGCAGAGACTTTTTGTTTGTTTGTTCGCAGGCAAGAAGAAAGAGGTGGGGGCAGGGCAGCGGGATGAGTTATTATTTTGACTTAAATAAAAAGAAAGCGCAAACCTGACTAATAAGCCCCCACTGGTGTTCCTAGATGTTGTGAAGCTCGGTTGTTCATTACACTGGTGTCGCAAAAGTCAGCGGAGTTCGTCTTTCGAATTCTGCTGCAGTTGGAGGTACTCCACAGAAGCGATAGATTGTAGTTTTCGTCAATAATATATATATATATATAAGTAGGTAGCTGAGAATATGATCCAGATAGTCACTAAACAGCAGCTGCCCCGGCAGTCAACGAAATTGAATTGATTCTGTGAGCTAGAGCCGCTGACCGAACTCTTTAAACTTCAGCCTTGATAAGCGAAGCATGCAATGTTTGCAAGGGACGCATTTCTCCCGTTCGTCCTCGAAGCGCGGAGCCTGTGCACTGGACAAGGCCACCACGTTAAGACAGTCAGTGGCGTGCACTTTCACAAAGAGACAGCGGAGAATTCGGGAACTAAATCTGATGGTCCTCGTAGGCGTCTTCACGCGCACGTCGGAGGTATTTTGTGCTTTTCTCCTTTCCATCTATGACCTCGTGCTTGAGTAGCGTCTAAAGGACCTCGGCGACAATGACGCTTTGCGAAGGTCAGCAGCAGATTAGTGCTAATTTCCAAAAGCTTTCGAGGAAACGAGAGATGTGGGGGGGGGGGTACCTTCGGGTTAGGAACAAATGCAAAGATTGCCATTTTTTTTCTTGCAAGAGTTTAGGCTGCTTGGAACCTAATATTGTCAGGTATTTTATATCAGTATAAAAAAACTTAAAGCCGTTTACAACTCCCTGTAACGCCGAATTAGAGCGCAGCTCTTGAGGAGAAGGAGGAAATGGTACTGGGGGGTGACGTGACCTCGGGGGAGGGGGGGGGTCACGTGACCTGGGGGTCACGTGACCCCCCGATGACGTTATCAGTGACGTCACTGATGACGTGATCAGTTATGATGACGATGCGGATGCCGATGACGTCATCAGTGACGTCACGCGTCCCATAATGCACCGCGCAGTTACGCCGACGGCGACGGCGACGCCGATGGCGACGCCGCTCAAGCCGGAAACGGGCGCCTAAGAGCTGCGCTCTAAAATTTGCTAGAAATAAAACACACAAAATCATCAAATCAAGGCACAGTATTATCATATTCCTGTCCTAGCTCTTGTATTCTGCCACAAATTAGTGCAACTACAAACTTTATTATTAACTAATATTTAGCAAGCGATCGGAAAGACACGGTTCACACTATGTTTCCCAGTTAGCGTTTCTTTTAGCGCGTATTTACCCTTTCTAAATAAAACGCTGAAACGATGTTGTGTGTTTTAAGGCGCCTTTACGTGTAAAGATGTGTGAGTTTTCTTCGTTAATGAATGGTCTTACGGCTCTGACTGAGGCCTGATAATCGCCATACATTCTCCCACCACACGTACAGATGTGGTAAACGCTGCGCTTGCTAAGAAGGCGCCACAGAATTCAACACCAGAAAGCAACGCAATTGTATTGTGGTAATATCTGTGCCCAGGAAAAATGTTAAACCGCACACGGATGCGCTATTTTATTTTCAAAAATGTGAGAGACCCTTTGTACATTATAACGCACTCTGTACGGCAGATCATGTTGCGCAACTCCACGGTCGCGTGTGACTCTAATTAATAGTAAATTCATACATTTTGCTATGGACTCATCACGAACACTTCGGTATACATTTCTTGGTACATGAAACACAGGGCGTCTCGTAAAAATTAGTAATAAAACTCTCCTCGTTTCATAGCCGTCTGAGCGGCTAGTATTCACCACGGAATCATCCTTCTAGGGATATTAGAGACTAACACCGTTCTAATTTTTACAGAATCACAGTCTAGCGTGGAAACTTCATCGCCCTGCACGCACATAGTGAAACTTCGGAAAGCTACTGAAAAAAGCGTCATGCGCACGAGGTCTGAAAATGGCACTGACCAAAGCCCGTCGTTGGAATTGTCTACAAAGTATGTTTTGGTGCTACCAGCGGGAGCTTGTGTCATAACTTCAAAGCATATGTATTTAGCACGCTCCCACTAAGCCCGAAATCTGCAGCATATAGGGTCTAATAAAGTTCTGTTACCTCAACCGCAGTGTACAACGTGATTAATGTACTTTCAGAGTTTGCGGATTTACACTCAGCTGCAGAAGAACCGACGCTCGTGCGACCCAGCTAATAGCATCTTCGATCAACTCGCACCGGAATTGCCCTGAAACCTCGACAGTGCACAGCGCTCCTCGGTCGTGCAGCACGAAGTCGGTGCGACATCGCAGACGAACTGCGCCGCAGCGGTGCACCGCGGCGAGCTCCACCATGCGTCACCTCGCATTTTGTTCGTTTTTTCTTGCGTAGGTTCGCGCGCGGTGCTCGTCTGCTGTCAATTTCTCCTGTCTTTTTACTCGCGGATTTGGCGGTCCCACACGCATGAACATCGTGG
The DNA here is from genome assembly GCA_013358835.2 of Ixodes persulcatus. NCBI lineage: Eukaryota > Metazoa > Arthropoda > Arachnida > Ixodida > Ixodidae > Ixodes > Ixodes persulcatus. The sequence continues at coordinate 61,253 of JABSTQ010001502.1, read as the reverse complement.
ACGTGATTGTCGATGGGGTCACGAAGCGGGTGACAATTTCACAGGTATATGCTGCCCATCATTGTTGGTTCGAGAAAGAGAACTACCACATAATGGCCGTACCTCGGTGTCATCGAAACACCTCGCAACGCTTTCCACGAAGTTCATACCTTTCGGGCGCTCCTTGCCACCGTAGCAATCGCGGGTAACCGCGGCGATGATAAGAAGCTCGTCGTCTCGCTCTCAGAAAAGCTGAGGAATTCATCGAGCGCGGATGCGAGGCGTGTTCGTTTTCGCAAAGTCGCCACCTCGACAGACTGCGCGTCTGCTATTCCCGCCATCTCCTCGATTCCCGCTTCTGGCCGCAATGCCTGATGGGACTGCACCCCGGCGCACCGTCGATTTTCTCGGTGCGCGTTGGGGCAACGAAAAGCTGCACCGGAAGGGTGCGCTCCGTTGATCGAGGACGTCCGGTGCGCACCGGTGCACTTGATCGCAGACGACGGGGCGCACCTCCGTGCACCGGTGCGCACCGGTGCGTATGATCGAGGATGCTATAAGAAAACTTATGCGGCGGATTCACTCATGCGCAACAATAAAGCGAGTTGAACCGAAATAAAATTAAGAGTACTGCGTTTATTCAACCCGGTTAAAGTTAAAAAGCCGTCTTCCCGCACTTCCTTTAATCGGGAGTGCACGCGGAGCGGAAGGTAAAATCGCGGGGCGGTCGTCTTGAACATCGCTTCGACTGCAGATAAATTATCAAAGCACGAGGCTCGCGCACGCCTTTAGCTTCGCACACTTAAGAGGAGTATTTACGCGTGCGCTAGTTCGATTGGTGGGTTCCTTTAATCGAAATTCTAGAGGTCGCTCGTTTCATATTTAGTTAGAACCGGTGATTTGTGAACGCTAATTCCCCACTTTGTAACTGCCGCCTTCACCTACAGCTTGGGTGGATCAGTCCCAACCAATGGAGCACGAGCATCGGGATCCAGAGGCAGTGGCTAGTAGGCCTATATGTATATTCATAGCCTCCTCTATACTCACAAAGCCTGGCAGTTCGATGACGAAGCCATGGAGTGCCCGGTAGCAAGTTTGGAGCGCGAGGATCTGGTAGCAAAGAGCATTTCTTGGAGAGTCTGGTATTAAGCTCACAGCTTTGCGGCGAGGACCCGAAACAAGGTTTTCAAACCCGGCGAGAAAAGGAGCGGTAGCCCGAGGAACGCGAGAAGCACGAGCGGACATTTCATCGCTCGGGACAAGTGTGTTTCGGCGTCTCGCCGCAGCGGGGCGCCCGTCATATGACTCTTGTCTGCCGCTTTAAGGCCCGTTCACACATTTGCGTTCAGAGCGATCACTATGCTTACGAACGAATGCAACCGCTGCGACTTCAACGACAACTGTACGCGACGTGTACACACACATGGAACCGCATGCAACCAAACGAATCAACAGCCAATGAGAAACGAGCTTCAGCTCTTGCTCCTAGCCAATAGTAAGCAACCCAGCTACGCTTACAAACATGGCGGACGGTTTCCTGCCCGACGCGAGGTCCACCGTCCTTACCGGAGCAGTCATCTGTTTCGGCTACGGCGTACAGTTACGAAGATCTGCTGTGCGCCTACAATAGCTGTGTAAAGGCTGATTCAAACATCTGAAACGAACCCGTTATCCACGACTGGGTCCGTTGTGACCGGAACGACCGCTCTGCGCCTCGCGTACACTCCTGCGACCACTGCAACAAGCGCAGCGCGTCGGCAGCACGGCGACCGCCTCTCCGCCGCCGTCTGCTGTTGGGGACGAGCTGCCACTCACTTGCGTAACAGAAAATAGACAGACCGCCTTCTATGACCACAAACTTTATTTTTTATTTGTCAGGAAACGCTTGCAGGGTAGTGCATTAAAAAAAAAAAAAGATGCAGTACGCCACCTTGCACGATCACGACTTTAATACACGACTTTGCGAACAGTACAAATCTCGCCACACGCCTTTTCTACGATTATAAAAGACGATGTAATCTTAGCAGCGATATAGCAACGTAGAAATATAATTTCGTGATCAGATAGACGTTGCGAGCGAGACGTGGCGAGCGTTCAGGATTGCTAACACTAATCACCTTTCTCGGGTAATGAAAACGCGTGAGAATTCGCATCCTTTATACGGTACGCACCAGTAATACCTTGAACTTGAGCACACGCATGAAATGTGCCAAAAAAGAAATCCGGGCGATGTTCGAGGACGCAAATGCTAAGAAAGCACCACTGTAGTCGAAGTAAACAAACGATGGCACGGGCGTTTCTGCTGTCTTGAGAGTGCCGCCACGAGATCGCCGCACTAGAAGGTGGATCTTCCCTTCTAGTACGTGCTGGGTTATCATAACGACACACGACGAAAATTCACAGTCAAGGATAGCGCTTTTACGCGGAACGATGAGCTTCCACCACGCCGTCCACGTCGACGATCACCACCGACGCCATTTGCATATAGAAGGAGCCCGGCACGACCGGCATGCAACGCGCGCGACCGAGCTCTCCTCGACCTGTGATTGGTCTGTCGCTCCCGTCGTTCCCGAACGTAACGAAAAAGTTCAGCCCGGCTCAACTCCTTGCGTTGCGAACGAACACGAACGAAACGACCGTTTGGCGCTTCGTTGCTATGGTAACTCGTCGTTCCAACCGGTTGCATTCGTTCGTAAGCGTAGTGGTCGCTCCGAACGCAACTGTGTGAACGGGCCTTTACCTTTTCACTTTCGGCGGCCAAGTCTCGTGGCGATCTGCCAGGCTTTTTCAGTATAGGGGAGGATATGGTATGTGCAATTACTGACTACAAGCAGAAAGTATAGTTTTTAGTTACCAGTCCTCTCCCCTACAAATTTTTTTTTACTTTATATTGAAAACGTGTTGACTTCTTGTTGACTCTGATTACTTTCTTCTGACTGACTTTCTGTTGACATGGTCAACAGAAAGTTTGTTGACTTTGTGTTGAAACATTTCTGATGATTTTCTTCAGCCTGAGTCAAAAGAAAAGCTGCTGACTTTGTCTTAACTTTATGTTGATTTTTTGTTTGTGCTGACTTTCTGTTGATAGTGTCATCAGAATGACTGCAGATGTTCTGTTTACTTCGTGTTGAAAATGTTCAGTTGACTCTCTGTAGCCAGTGTCAATCGAAAAGCTCCAGACTTTCTATTGGCTTTTTATTGAACATTGTACACCTCGACTAGATGTCAAAGTCGCTAAGTTTCTTAATAGTCTGACAAGGTTAGAACGGGAAGCAGCTTTAGTTGTCACGCCTCCAGCGCAAGCCTACTACCCTTGACAGCGCTTCGGCGTTCGTGCACCTCGAGCGCACGCGTGCAGTCAAAGCACGACGGAAGGCATGGGGCGCGTGCTGGAGGCAAGGCGTTCGAAACGCATGCCCTGCTATTCTGACTTTGTAAGTGACTATAGTGATTTTAATTACCATATTAAATAGTCATCTAGTAAAGAAAAACAAAATAACTATTTGAAAGTGGAGAAACTGCCATGACTCACTTTGTCCTGAGTGGTGCTATGCGGGGAAGCGATAATATTTCTTCTAGGAGCCGTTTTTGTGGATGTTTTTTTTAGTGACTGCGCCAAGCTATTAATAGTTGTACCAATGGTTCTTAGTAAAATATATTGTCCACGTACTTCGAAACACTGTTTTCCGTTTGACAGACTCCCGAGGAAAAGATCGAATAGTTGGAATCTTAATAACTGCTGAGGTGGTCCCCGGCCAAATGATTACCTTCAGTATGTAGGCTATATAAGGCTCTGGAGCAGCCAATGAGACTGTGATTCAGGTGTTCAAGCTTAATGGTGTTTGTGTTCGTTTCTAATGTGTAGTTCTGAGATGTATGTAGAAGTGCCTTCAAATACCACAGAAACACCATTTACTAACAAAATTAAATACAAGTCGCGTTTTTTTAACGTGTTTTTGCTGCAGCCATTTTGGAGGAGAGTGGAAAGCCATAGTAAGCTTCCAAACTTTTTCGAATGAATAGCGAAGCTGTAAAGAATTTTTTTTTCTTTTAATTCTTCTGTAGCTTTTCGGTCAAAAAGCCGTAGGATTTCAATTGAAAAGCTATAGAAAAAGCATCTTGGAGGCGAAAGAAAGTCTGTTGACTTTCTTATTACAAATTGGGCCAATATTTAAAGGAAAGTCAACAGACAAGCTAGAGAAAGTCAGATGAACAGTTATTGACGTTTTATATCTTCCGATGACTTTTTTCAACAGCCTTTCAACAGAAAAGCATCACTGTTTCTTCTAAGGGCTCCGAACCCAGCCAACTGAGGACGCGCGGCCCATTAAGACTGGTTCACACAGCCCCGTTTTCTTCTATTGCGTTACGTTTGAAAGCTTATGCCGCAAGTCACCGGGACATCTGTGCTTTATATTAAGCTATTAAGGTAGCCTGGCACGCGACATTCGATGCACGCATGTTTCGGCGACTAAGTAAACGGTGGTGTGTAAGCCTTCCCGGCTATGTTCCGGGTCTTCGCGAAAAATATTCGATGGGGTTCGGTGTTGGGGACGAAACAGACAGATCCATTCATTTGTTTTGGAGCATAAAAAAAAAATAATTTCAAAACTTGCCTTAAAAGAAGTATGATCCCTTTCGATCGTCGTGAAGTAACTGTCGTCAACACTCTATATAGGATATGCTGTGTTATTTGAGATATCTCTAAAATAAATCCTGTTCAGATAATGCGACACCATGGGGTACGTACGATATATGCTGTTCGATTGATGAGACTCGTTGAATCTTATGCCGTGAGCGGGACTACCCATACCATTCGCCATCTTGTGTGGTCAAATAGTTTCGAGAGTTAAGAGCTTTGTAGATTGACAAGCTCGGTGTATGGCGTCGTAAAAAGTCAACATAAAATGAAACAAACATTCCTGTTGCATGTTATTTCGCGCGCGGACTCACCAAAAATGGCTTCCTTTTGTTTGGTTTGGCTTTCAAAAATGGCACAATCCTTTTTTGCTATTTTTGACACAGAGGACGTGCTCGAATCTCCCTACCCCACTGACGCGAAGCGCGTAGATTGCAACATACGACAATGTGGTGAGCGCGTTCGACAAAACACTTTATACCTCGAAAGAATGCTACCTACCAACGAGCGAAGTTTAGCTTCCGTAAACAAGAGCCGCACGAAGCTGTCGACGTCTTTGTGACCGATCTTTTCAAGATGGCAAACAAGTGCGAATACAGGGCCCTAACAAACAAACAGATCCAAGACAGACTCGTAGTTGGCCTCCAGGACATGAATCACGGTGAAAAACTGCAACTCAAGACCAGGCTCACTTTAGAAAAATTCATCGCATCGGCATGAATCTAGGAAGAAGTAAAGCAGCAAAAAAAAAAACAACAAAAAAAAAATGGATTCGGAAAACTGACTTTCTAGGTTCAAGAAGTCTGAAACCCGGCTCAATGACAGAATTGCTGCAAAGAAATGAGAAAACTCCCGTCTGAGCGTTCCATAAACAGTTCAAGACAAATAGTGATGAAGCAGTACGCTGCAGGTGGTGCGGCGGAGCACATGACCGCACAAACAATTAGTGTCCTGCCAGAAGCAAAATGTGTAACCAGTGTAAAAAACGAGGTCATGTATGCATCAGTGCGCATGTCACAAAAGTCCAAAAACGAAGCATCGCCAAGTTCTGCACACCACGCCAAAAGGTTTTAAGAAGTGCACCTAGGTGAAGTTGAAACACTTAACTACAGAACCAACCAGACGCTGGAATATCTTGAAGCGCTAGATGTTTTTTTTTTAACAGCAAAGAAAAAAAAGAACACAAAAGTCTTGCTATTTACTGTCTCCAGAGCGCAGATAAGCTGCCACTTCAGACGTTCAGTGCCCACCGACAAGGCACTGCTTAGCAGACATAGATGTAGCTACATTCCTGTGACAAAATTATTGTAACTTAATTAATTTTTGCTGTAATGAGTAATGCAATATATTCGTTTTTTGCGCCGATAGATTAGTAATCTAATGAATTACTTCCAGGTTGTAATTTTGAAGAAATTACCCATTACGCGAAGTGGATGAAAAAAACACTTTCGAGTCATGACATAGATGGACGGCCATGTCTTCGTTCACAAAACACCTAATACGACGAATGTACGGCGCCACGTCATCAGGAATGGTATCAGGGCACGCCATTCACGCCACTAATATCAAAAAATTTTGAAATCTAAGTCGAAGAAATTAGTCTAAAAGCCCTTTGGCAATGTTCCAGAACTTTTCGTGAGTTGCTTTGTCCTTGACAGGCCAAGGTGGTTTCATGTTGGAAACGACAAAAAGCGAGCAAAGCATGTACTGCGCAAAGTAGTGCCTATTCTTAATTCGCCCGAGATATGCATCAGTGCGTTTTCCTTTGCCTTCACCTCAAGAAGTTTAATCAGGGAAAATCTGACGCGCTGATATTGCCGGTGGCTCGCTGGAGACAACCCCAATTTAGGAGGCGCCCGCCACCCCTCTTCGTTCCTGGCGGAGTGTCCGCCAAGAAAACATCCGGCCTCTTTGCGTAAGGACCGGCGATAAGCTTTCCGTTTGTGTTTTGGAACAACCCACCCTAAAACAACATGGCGGCCGGTAAGCGAGAATCGAGTCGAAAGGCATTTCCAGCTGCACGGCTCCTCATTGGAGTGACAGCGCAGGGCGTATATGCCTTTTCCACGTCTTTTACGCGCATTGAGCCATTCAAAACATCCGTCTTCAAGCACCGGCCCTATACATCGTACGGGAAAGACAACAGTGTTAGCGTGTGGTGGTTCGGCGCCTAGGACCACGTAGTGTTATTGATATAGCCTCCACCAGATGGCGCAGAAAACGGCAAAAAGAAAAGTTAACGGGGCATCTTTTTATCTTCCTCGCCATTCATACACAAGCAACAAAGAACATACAATACACTGCACTGACGTACAAGCAGACAAACGCACAAACAGCAGCACAACAGCGAAACCAATCTCACATACTTGTACGAATGACAAGTTCACCCGGCCGCTAATATGGCAGTCTTATTTTTGAAATCGGCTTTCACTTTTGTCGCATAAACACATGGAGGCTGACCTAATATTAATTCTACTTAACATTGCTTTGTCATTTTCCAAGGGAATTGTTTATATATACTTAACCCAGTGCCTTCAGAAAAGTCTCAGTTGATCAATTATCTAAAATATAAAAATGTCTGCTTACTATTGACTGAGTGACTCATGTTAAAAATGAAGTATTGATGGTGGTTCTAATTTAGGGCTATACAAATGATTAAATCTTGATTAATTATCCATTTACCGCGACGATTATTTTCCATCTAAAATCCGCCGAGCCCCAAAACACATGGGGAACACGGCATCCATGTAACCACTTTGATAAAAATATTTTGGATTTAAAATCCCACTACCCCGAAAATTGCCGTAAAATAACACGCACTTCTGGGAAAGGTAATGGGCTATCAATATGCCACGAAAGTTGAAATCATTCTCACATTTTTGATTGCGTAGAACTACACATCTATCGAGCAATTTTGAACCGCGAATGCCAAATTGTTTCTGATCTAAACCTCCCTTTTTATTCCGGCAAAGTTGGGGTTTGGGCATTTCCATTACTTAATGCGAGTCTTTTCTGTTTCTTTTTGAAATCTGAAAATATTACTAACGTTTGGTGGTTCAAATACTGGTGCAGCTTATACGTCCATAACGTTACTCTAAATTAAATATCGTAAATCATTTTTATGGTATAATTCAAGTCAGCATTGGTACCGCTCGGCACAAGCCGCGATAGGCAGCACCCGTGACGCCAAGACGAAGCCGAACACACCAATGAGGTGAAAGAAAACCAGCCGAATGTTGCTTCCGACATGCACAGCGGCCCTTCCACGTCGAGGTGATCACCCAGTGTTAGGTAGTTTTCTATTGCTGCTAAAATGCTTTCCTCGTTATTGTTGGGGAACAAAAAACAAAGAAGAGAACAGCCTTGAGTTGCATTCTATTTTACACCTGTCTCAACTACTTCAACATAATGGTAAACCCAACCGTTGTTTTTCCTGTTAACCCCAAGAGGCATAGGCAAGCGCTCGTACCAGCCCCGTCAGGGAAAGAATGAACGCATTTCCTCCCCTTTCTAACTTCCGATAAAAGGCGCGAAGGACTGGTGATCGGGTCAACACCTCTTAGATAAGAAAGCCAGCGCTAAATTTTGCTGCGTCACTAAAGAAGGCCACCGTAGGCCAAAGATTTGAGGCGACTTCGGCCTCAGCGCTCGGCTAGGAGTCGTGCTCTTAGTGATTGGACACTAACTCCATCCGAAACGCTGACGCACCACTCGGGTCCAATCTCTGTCCTACGGTGGCCTTCTTTAGTGACGCAGAAAATCACTTAGTCTTTCTTATCTAGGAAGTGTTGATCGGGCACGCTTTGTGAAGTCGCGGAAAGGAAGGGACGGCGCGGTAAGGGAGTGCAAAAATGAAATTTCCTTTCTAAGGGTGGACAGATCCGAGATGCAAAAAGCCTTCCCAAAAATCTCTATTAAAGGGACCATGAAACGATTCTGAAATCGAATTTCATCCACCGGACGCCGTAAAAGGTGTGAAAAGAAACACAAAAACACAAAACTAGGAAGCCAAAAAAAATTCTTTGCTATAGAACTTTTAAAAGAAAACTGGACTCTTTTGCGCCTTCTTTCCTTCGAAAGCTCTCTGACTTTTCACTGCTATGCATCCGCGGAACTGCAGCACGTCAGCCGAATCCACGTCGCCTATTGGGTAAGCGCCTACCTCACCAGCACCGCGATCATAAACAATAAATAGCCGGCAAATGTTTCCTAAAAGTTTTGTTAAATAATATTCGGATCCACATTTTGTAGCATAATTAGAGATGTGTGGCGAAAATTGCAAAATTTGATAATGCTGAGAGCCAAGCGCCATCTATCGTGTGGTAAACGAAGCTGAGAGCCAGCTCCGTTTACGATCAAATCAGCATGGCCGACAGCGTCGCTAGGTCGCGACGACCAACGAACGTTTATTTTTCTACGTGTTGTTCTCGCGCGTCCCGACTTCAAGCAGCAAGAAAGAAGTACTTGAAACAGACCACGACGAACAAGAACGCTGGATCCACGAACACCCGAGAAAAGCTACGACGGTCACGAATCCACCGACTCGGACCAAGCGAGCTGCGGGGAATATAGGCCTAGCGGGCTCGGCGCAGCGTTGCTTTGACGGTATTTGGCCAAGACAGTCTGCCCACGACCGGCTGGCGTGCTGAATGGAATATGCCCGCGCGACCCTTGTGGACCCTCCCGTATTATAGTTTGATCGCTGACCTCAATTTTAGATTAACAGGTGAGGTCAATCTCTTCCCCTTGTCATCTCCTTGTTTTCCGAGGCAGTGTTGACGAACACTGGCATCGAAAAGGGACTCCCGTCGATTTTATCTTCTTGTTTTGTGTGATGTAGAGCTCGAATAAACCCCGTATGGATTACCTTCGGAACACGGTATGTACACTTCGTTATTAGTATGCCATTTTTATTCTGACACGACTGCACGTCACTGTCGAGCTATAACAGTTCGTGGGAGCTACGTGCAATGCCGGGCCAACTTTCCTTTGCCGAGTGCCGCGTCAGTATTGAGTTGCAATCGTAAAAGATCGGTCCCGAAGCGTTCACCAACAGCGCGAATACAGCACTTCCATCAAACGCGCGCGTCCGCTCAGAGTGTGAACAGGTATTTACGTGGCTCTTGCTGACACTGTCGTAGTTCAAAGTATCTTTTTTAGCGTCGGCTCGCTCCTGCATCTCCGAGGCCATGAAAAAAGCCGGGGCGATTTGTTTCCATCTACGTCGCTTTGCAAACGACTGACGCGGGCCGCCTTTTACCAACAATAACAGCTGGGTTGACTTCTGGAGTCTTCGCCGGAAGACTCGCCGCACTTCCCAACAGGCATACCGGCGCACCCCCACCCAACTCGCCGCCGCTAACGCTCCCACTCTCCTACTGCCGAGAGAACTTCCGGTTCCTGTCCCAGCGTACGTCACGACCGTCAAAATTACGCCGCAACTTGTTTTGCGGTCAGTTGGAGAGAGAGAAAAAGTCGATATTTCATTATTTTTTTGTGTAGAAATTAATGAACCGAGACGAAAACGGATGCCTGTTCGGCATTCAGTGAACGTTGAAGGTTTAATGTAAAAGTTATCTGGCAAAAGTAAAAAGGTCATTTCATGGTCCCTTTAATATTATATAAATTTAACGCTCCATTCTAATAGCTCCCATTATGTAAACACTAACCAAGCCCTCAAGCTGCGGTTCCTGCCGTCACCGGTTTGTCCACCGCTGCCGAAGTAAACATCGCGGAGGAAGTTTTCGTCCCTTTAACAAGCTCCACGAGACGGCGCTGCATGTGAATCAATGAAATGGAGAAACGGGAGCAACTTTTGCACCTTTCCTAGGCGACAGGGGAGAAAGACATTTTTTTCCTCTATTTATTTATTTATTATTTTGTGAAGTGCACTTTTTTCTTCGCATCTCCTGGTGAGATTATCCAAGAACAACTAATGAGGATCTCCAAGAAGTGCGCTTCTCTTTTTGGGTCACGCAATTTCCCTACCCATCCCCCCGGCATATCACCCGGTCCACTGCTGGGTACGCAAAGCTCCTGTTATTCACCGAGAGACCCACGAGGCCGGTCCTCTCAACAAACGGGTGTGAAGTTTACCCCCCCCCCCCACTTTCCTCAAAACATCTACCAATAGGAACGAAATTATTTTTAAGGGTCCTTATAAACTCATAACAATAATATGATAGGGCAGTTGAAAAACAATTTTTTTCATCCTTAGGTTAACCTTAATTATAGCTGTGTATTAAGCACCTCTTAATAAAGCTGTAGTGGAGAAAGACTTGCAAAAAGAGAGTTTCTACTAATCGCTCGCTCACACGGCAAACATAAGGGTACCTTTGACACGGGTCCTTGCGCAATCGGCGAATCAGCTTCGCGCATTTGGGTCGCGAGAACTTGCCACACACAGAGGACCGCGAACTGATTGACCGCCTTCTCTAAAAGTCTCTTAATAATTGAAATACGTTCAAAACACCAACAACTCTCCAAATTTTGTTTTTGTGCGAGGTGATACATCAGGTAGTCGAAACAATGGCCAATTAATTTTTTATTTAGTATTTTGATTTTAGACTAGGCAAATCAAACTAAAACTAAAGCGCCCACTTGTGACCTCGCGGTTCAATGGAGCGACAGGCTTCTCCGAATGATGTCCAGAGTATCATGCTTTTCCAAACGAGGTTGCGGCTGTCGGAAGAAGGGAATCACCGGAAATCCCATGGACTGCTTCAGTCTTCTCGCTTTCTGGAACGACGTATGGCTTTTCATTTGTTTATTTTTATAATGAGCTCCTTTAGGAGCCATCCTATATAATGGTTCCTTCCGTTCGCTTTTCGGTAGTGAAAGGTTGGTTGTTTTCTATCTGCAGGAGTCTAACAAGTTGTGTGGTAGAGTAACTGTCAAACTTAAGAGTAATGTTTAGATATTTTTGTCATAACAGAAATGTCGATAGTTTATATAAAGGGGATAGGAACGTTTTTAGAATATCTTCTTTTTGTGATATTTGTATTCAATTTCTAAACATTCAGTTTTATGTAAGGTATAGACAATAAAGATGCCCAGAAGCTATAGACAGTGGATAGATGGTGGGTACATGTTTTTGAGATATATATGCATCTGTACATTATCCTCTATAAAACTTCTGTAGAAAGTGGTTAACTATTTTTGTAAGGGACTCTATGAGTATAATTATTGCAGATGTGTTAAGAGCATACATTTTTTTAAAGAAATACTTAAATCGGATTCAAGTTGATATGTATGCTTTTTGCATTAAGGCTTCGTCTGGTGAGACTCGCCGTGTTTCTTCATGGAGACGTCCAACGGCCACACAAAATCAAATGACAAACGACAGCGATTTACTGGTTTTAGATTTCTAAATTTCTGTCAATCTCTTTGTTGTAGCTGAACCGGCAAGCTCAAACTCGGGTGGCAGTACGCATCGGCAGTAAGCGCGTCTAGTAAACTAGTTTAGACAAGCTCGAGGCCAACTGCACATTTCACGCTTCACGTGTGATTGTACTGTCTATGCTCACCGCAACTACTATTCGCAAGACAGCAGATAGCCTCGGACTGGACAATGGACCTCCATGTCTGAATCTTGAGCTGCGTTTTCGGGTGAGTTGAGTTGTAGAACGAACCATTACCTCCGCAAGCGTTGATCAACTTCGTACCATTGAATAGAATGCAGGCGCTCGTGTACACCTGCTCGCGCAAGCCAATACTCCCAATGTGTCCATTGTACGTAACCTTTAAGTTGGTCCAGCGTCACCACGCTGCCATACACTTAAGCCCCGTCATCTGTGCAATGTTAATTGAATCAAGAAGCCTTTAGCGTTTTGGAGCTCTAGCGTTAGTTCTGGAGGTCGTGTCGTGTTTGTGTATGGACTGAATCACGGCTCACCTTGCACGAAGAAGTCCGTAAGGGAGCCTAGGCCTCGTCTGTCTTTGTCGCCTTTTACCTCTGTATATCATCCGGTCGTAATCCTAGAGAAAACGACAGAAGGTAAACTAAGGAAAACAGCATTTGCGTAGTTTGTGGGGTGTGTCTCAGCAAGAGAAATGCAGCCGATATTGCAGCGAATGTAGCAGTTTGGGAAAGATGCTGGACAAGCACACGAATGTCTCCTTTCTCAGACCTACGCGGGTGGCCAGACATTCATAAAAGCACTGAATGTTCGCTTAGTCGATTCTATTTGCTACAAGCGGAATTTAAACGAGAACACCAAATGCGACCCTGCCTGTCTGAACATTTTGTCGACAACTTATTCTTATCGGTATTTATGGTGGCATTTTCAGGGAGTTCTTCTTCACTGACAGTGTTGAGCAACGCAGTTAAAGGTACTATAGAATATGTGACTGATAAGTTTATGTTTGAACCAGTGGAGCGGCACTTTAACCCTGCACTTTGTCAGTACCTCTAGAAATATGTCTCGTGCAAACACCTATGAACTCATTGGAAACAGGACATACATATTAGTTTTCTGTTTCTAAAGTATCCCACCGGAGCAAATGAGATATAAAGGCACATAACTGCTTGGTTTATTTTAAAATTTCCCTTAGAGTAATTCGGTTCCAAAGAAATGTCATGTCTGTAGCAAGAGGCGAATGAAATAATATTTATTTTTATTTATCTGGGGCCTTCCGCATTTTTATTTATCTGGGGCCTTCCCAAAGTACCCAAGAGCGTGAGTAACAAATAATGCAGCGTTGAAGCAACTTTTACCGTGTTAAAGCTACGAGTATAATGTGGTGCACTCAGTATATGCTGACCATCTACACTGAGTACACGCACGTTTCAGCAAAAAACTACCAGCCTACTCCACGTGTACTAGATGACTCCTTCGGACTAATCTCTGCTATTAAATCCAGCTTTAGCCCTTCTTCGAGCGTAATGATACATGCCATCATAATGGCGACTGCATTCATTTATGTGCAACGAACTTTTAATGATGTTTTTGAAGCGGCTCAGAGGTGGTAGGGTAGCACATAGCTGGGGTCACGAAATGAGTTACGTCTACGTAATCGGCACTCCATTCTCCGATAGGGTGCTTAAAGAAACACAAAAACAAAAACAAAACATTTTTGAAAGGATTTCGTTGTTGTTGTTGTTTTTTATACGAAAAGTACTTTTTCGCGCAATATTTAAGCCGTCAGAAGCAATTTACGAGGACGTAGCACCGCTCTAGGCACCACCCAGGAGCCTAGCAAGCTGCACTCCGTCTCTACGTTCTCGTTGGTTAGAGAGATGTTTCTGGCATGTTCATTGTATAATTGTTTGTTCGTTCCGCAGCAGTCTTTTATTCGACTTTTTCATGTCTGAGAAGCAAACCATATAAAATGAGTCATCATTATTTTCAACAATATCACGAGACTGTCGTTTGACAAATATGGCTGCCCGCGACTGCTGCGAGCAGTGGCACGCACCGCGTAGCTTTTTGAGCTGGCCTGTTTTTATGAGTGCAAGTCGCTCCGCGTTCGCCGAGGTGTTTAGCGGGAGATATCCTCAACCGACGTAGTTTGCAGCAAACAACTGTCGCAAGCGCATGCCTTCAAAAACGCTAAGCGGGTTCTTTTTTTTTCTTTCTTTTTCGTAGCGGGGTTGGCGTAAGATTAGCATGAAACGACAATTTTTTTTTTGGATCTGGCTTGATTTTTTTTTGTTTCCGCGTTTTCATGCTGAATACATGTGTCGCTTCCCGTAAAAGCGGCCCTGCTACTCTGAGAATCCTGCCAGCGTCGCGACTGCGACCACGGTTTCAGTACTGCGACGAAGTAACCAACACAGGTAGGCATTTTTGGAGTCAATGGACGTTTTCCACTATACCGACGGCACCAGGCGGTGGCTGAACGAACGAAAAATTGAGGAAGTGACCTACCTGCGCTACCAACCGATAATGGCAGCTGCGCTACCAGTTTCTTCGCTCTCTGCAGCTGCGGTGCGAGCCCAACGCGACTATAAAAAGGGGCATCCGTCGCGTCCACCCAAGTTTCGTGTTTTTCTTTCCGTCTACATTCTTTTTTGTGTGGTGTAAAACAATTATATATATGCTGCAATTACGTGTTCTAGCTCGCTGATCCACAGCCTCCTTCCGAATTTCCTCGATTTTTCGTGCCGGCTTCCGCCAGCTTGGCATCGGACGCTCGCGCGTGCGCAGAACGCTTCTCGGAAAAGGTCCATTGGCTGTAAGAAATTGGGTGCTTGCATCGCACTAGGTTTGTTCAGGTATGTTTCCGTGATTTCGCTCTGGAATGCCTGTTGCTCCCCAGCCTTCGAGCGTTGCACCTGGGTTGCTAATGCAAATATTTTTGTGGTCGCAGTTTCATAAATATTTGGTATGACACCAACCCATCTTTCTCGCAAACGCCCTGCGAAAAAAAAAAAAAACCTTAAAATGATTGCATATTAATTTTACTGAATTCTTAGATATTTCAGTCGAGTTTTAGCGTACATCGAGAGACGCTGAGCGAAGTTCGTATTAGACCGCGAAACGGCGTTCTAGTGCTCCATACACTAGAACTATAGTGCCTGGAACGCGTCTCCGACTGGTGCGTTTATCGCGTCCAAAAATGTGGTCCCTCCTATTCCGCCTGATGACGTCATAGAAGTGTCATGCTGTCGCCGGTCGCGACACTGGTGGTGTCCCAGCAGCTGTGGTGTATATGGCAGACGCCTGTTCTGCTGCAGGTCGCTCTTCACTGTGACAGTCCACGGAAGCTACAGCAGCCGGAAGTTGGAACGCCTGTGACGCCGTGACGACAGCGACACTCGCGTTCGCGCGTGCCTTTTCGCCAACATTTCTACAACCAACCGCCAGGATCGCAACAGGCAACAACAGCATGACACTCCGGTTTCTGTGACGTCATCTGTAGCCCCCTTTGAAAGCCATTATTGATGTATGGGCGGGATAGGATGCTAAACACATCAGTCAGAGACGTCCTTCAGGCGCCATACTAGAACGCCGTTTCAGTCGCGTCTTGCGAGCATCACAGACACTTTTAGACGGGGCCCGCATAGCAGACGGATGGACGCAAGCGATGGCAGACGCGGACGCGCCGCTTCATGGCCCGTGTCTTACGGGCGTTCTATGGGTCGTTGTAGAGTGTGTTCTAACAGCAGACGACGACGCACGCTGCTGCGCGTCTTCCCGTACAACTAGCAGACGGCAGGCTATAGACGCACCGGACGTCGCGACAGGGAGATATTAGGTTTACGAACCTGTTCAGCCGAGCAGTCTAGCCAATCGAGTAATAATGGGCGGGGTCGCCGTTCTCTGCGCGGGGCCTAAAGCGGGGTGATTTCAACATAAATTGAACCTAGCGTCAAAAATTATGGGCAAACATAATTATTTTTTTTTCGGAAATTGAAGACAAACATTACGTGGCTTATATAAGCCATTTAAGCGTCATTTAAATGCAGGCCGCGCACAATGGGCAATCGTTACAATTTGAAGATACAACTTGCGGAGCTCCAGATATCACGTCCGGTATAGGCGATATCATCCTGTTTTAGCATTTCACACGCCGTGAACGCTGTGAACTGCTTCAACATTTCACACATTGTGAAATGATTTAACATTTCTGGGGAAACTCGTTTATTGCGATTTCAGACGAAGCTTCCGATAACTGGCAAGAATGGTTTATAGCGCGTCTCGTTTGTCCTTATTGTGGAGAGTAGCTGATTTCTTGAGCATGAAAAGCCAGTGGCAACCAGTGGGCGTCCTCCCGGGAGTAATGGCGTCGCAGACCGGAAACGAGCCCGGTAACGACTTGTACCGGCCTGGGAGCGGCCCTATAGGGCACCCCATAGAACGGGCCAGCTAGGTTTGACGAGCGAGGAATTATACCCGGTTCGCGCACGGGTGCGGCTGGGGCCGAAAGATAAACGGCGCCGGAATACGCTTCGATCGAGGGCCGGAGCTCATTTCCGGGCTCAAGGGAATGCGGCCATGATCTCGCTCAGAGGCGCTGACTTGGTGGGAAGCGCAGCTGAATAATTCACGCGTTTTTATTCTTCATGGTCGATAAGCCGTCTTTGGCCTCGTCTGTTTGTCAGCCGTGATCCTGCGTGGGGAACTTGACAAATAGAAAACTTTTAAATAGCATTACATTCCAAAATTGTTCGTTAGAAACTTCATAAAATACGCTCGTCTCAGAAGAAAAAAAAGGCGTAAAAAAAAGTTAAAAGCTTTTTTAGTTTTTTTTTATAAAATGCATCTAAAGAGCGCGGTGTTTAGGATATGTATCGTTTAAACGAAAATAAGGGATTCGCAGTATTTTTTTTTTCTTGAACATGGAGTGTTTTATTTACGTACAGTCGGCCACAAAAGCTTACAGACCACGCGAGCCGTGGCCGAGCTCTATTTCTACGTTACCTTCCAGCGCGGAGCCTGTGGTCGACACCCCCAGAGCGCGCCTCCGCGTCCTTTAAAACTAGCAGGCATGTTAACTCTCCCGCTTCCGGCCAATCGCCTTCCCACGAATACGGCGTCGGGCGCCGCGCTTCGATAGCCACCGATGGCAGCTCTGCCGCAACTGTATCTCGATGGCGCAATGTGTGGCAGAAGCCGAGATATCTACTCTTTACCTCCCGCCGTCTGGCACGGTATTGTTTTTTCCCAGGTCAGCGGCTGGAAAAACAGTCATTCTGCCTCTTCCTTTTGTAGCGTGAGGTACACTGGCCGAGGTTAAGCAGTTTCGCGTGGCTCCTCCAGAGCCGTGCTGCGCTTGCGCGAGGAGCAGTGACGTCACACGGCGCTCAGCTGGCGCGCCGGAGCCGCCGCCGCCGCGCGCTCCGCCGCCGCCGCGCGCGCCTCGCCGGTCTGCGCATTCCAGGGGAGTGACGTCATAGCCGCGGCAGATGCACTGGCGCCGGCGCGTGCCCAGCTGTGCGCCTCCGTTGCGCAGTAGCCAAGTCTGACGCTGCACCGGAGCCGCTTGATAGCGCCTCTCATTTTGCGCGCATGCGCAGAGGTATCAGTGGGAGTATGCATATAGCGGGGCGTTTGCCAGTGTGGTATAGCCATGGAGAAGGAGAGCGAAATTGCTGCTCAGCGGCGCAGAAGAGCGGAGAAGCTTAACTCATCGGATCTCGAAGTAGTTGCCTGGCAATTAGCGGTTGAGCGTAGGAAGAACGAACAGAAGAAGGCTAAACATGCTGCGGAGACACCGGAGCAAAGGGAGGAACGTCTAGCAAAGCGGCGTTGCCAGGAGGCTGAGCGACGTGCCCTACCGCTCACGCTACGTATATCCTGGCATAGCCGAGCTAAGCCACTGCAATTTTTCGTTTTGTTTCAGAAGACTTAATTTCCTCTGCACTTGCTGCCCTCTCAACCAGTCCGTGACAACAATTAATCCAGAAAGATTAATTTTATGTATATTGCGCAAGTTATTACATAAAATATTCAAAGAACTTACAACGCATTTGAAATGAAAATACACAAAAATAAAAAAAGTAGACAGGAAATACAGAATGGCCGTCTTTCTGGCTGCTGATCTGGGAAAAACTATTCTATGCCGGACTGCTCAAGATGGACTTGATATCGAATCTTCTGCCAGTAATCCCGGCGCCGTGATACAGCTGCGGCACGGCAACAAACAGCGGCTACCGAAGCGACACACGGCGCCGTATTCCTGAGAATAAGGAAGCGTCGACCTGAAGCGCGAGGGTTGACATGCTTGCGAGTATCAAACTACGCGCCTGGGGGCGCGCATTACGAGTCTCGACAACGGGCGTCGCGCCGCAAATTAGAGCAGTAAAGCAGCTCGAGTACGGCTTGCATGGTCCGTACACTTTTGTGGATGACTGTACCTAACGCTAACCATGGATGTGTAATGGAGCATTGTGGGTTCCAAAGACCTAGAACTTTATTTGATACCGGTGGCCGTATCTACTGTGGTACTGCTAAATTAGCCTATGCAAGAACATCTACCCCGTCAATTGCTAAGCATTGCCTAAAAATAAATTATGTGCGCTAAACTTTATTCCATATTTCCTTACCTTCTGCACAATCAATCCTCAAATGCATATTCAAGTCTGGTTAAACGATACAAATTATGGTACTGCGAATTGCCGGGAGTTTGAAATAAAAGAGATCCGTGTTTTTCTCAATGAAAAAAAAATGAAAGCCGTTTACAACTCCCTGCAATGCCGAATTATAGCGCAGCTCTTGAGGAGGAGGAGGGAAGGGTACTGAGGGGAGGATATACCCCTCCTCCCTCCTCCTCACCTCCTCATCCTGCCTGCTACTCCTCCCTCCGAGCGACGTCGGCGTAACCGTGAGGTCACGTGACCCTTGTGACGTCATGTGACCCTCCTGACGTCACGGAGGTCACGTGACCTCATGGGGGTCACGTCACATTACGGGGTGACATGACTTCACGGGGTCACGTGATCTCATGGGGTCACGTGAAGTCACGGGGGGTCATGTGGCCTCAAGGGGTCACGTGACCCCCCTCAGGGGGCCAGAGGGCCACGTTATCCCTCCCCCCCTGAGGGGTGTCACGTGGCCCCCCTGACCCCCCCCCCCCCCCCCGAGGGGTTTCACGTGACCCCGCGCGGACGTTTCGTCACGGTGCAGAAACGTCACCATGCCGAAACGTCGCCGCGGTTACGCCGACGCCGACGGCGACGCCACTCAAGCCGAAAACGGGCGCCTAAGAGCGGCGCTCTAAAATATATTGTGCATCGTCGTACTTTCAGCAGGGTGTCAAACCGGAGCCGAACCGGAACTGAACCAAACCGAAATCTTTGCCGCCATCTTGAAACTGAGCCGGAACTGAACCGGAAAAATAAATAACGCTAACCGGTTCAAAACGGTTCACGGTATTTTTTTTTTTTTGTTAGTATCACACAATTTATCTTTAGAAAAGAAATTAGCAGCTGCATTTCTATAACGAAAAAATGGTCAGAGTGCAGGCGAGCTGGTGTAAGTTGAACATGATTGTAAACCTGAGACTGGGGCAGAAAGAGAACACATCAGAAGGTAGAAAAAGAGGAGGCAACGTCTCCTCTTTTTCTTGAGACGTTGCCTCCTCTTTTTCTACCTTCTGATGTGTTCTCTTTCTGCCCCAGTCTCAGGTTTACAATCATGTGCATTTCTATGTATTGATCAAATCTTCATATACAGAAGAGCGATGTATGAGAAATTGTGGGTCTTCGTGGAGCTTTTGTATTGGCACTATGATACATTATGTGTCATGTGGTCACGTAACGGTTTGATATCAAGCCCTGCTTTCAAGTACGTGGTTTTGGAACGTCTTGTGAAGGGGGCACGTGCCTCACTGCGTCAAATCGATTGAAACTGAGGACGACACTAGATTAATTAGCGTTGTTGACACCGTGACGTAACTTGAGATCACGACTTCAAACAGGGGTCATTTGACACCGTGACGTACACGATTTTCATACGAGGGGGGACCCAAAAGAAACCGAACTAATTCTTTTTTAAGCAGAGCTTTTGCAGTACCGCGTTTTGCCGCCAGGAGTTGATAGAGCGAACATTGCTGAGTCATTAGGCCTAATTCCGTCCTCGAAGAAGGTTAGGACTAGTTGCGGCTGGGTTTATAGTGACAAGTGTTTCGTGTGGGCGTCGTTTTTGCAATGTCTGATTTCTGTGAACAGCGTGCGGCGGTTAAATTCAGTTTTTTGCTCGGAAAAAGTGGAACAGAAACTATTCAACTGTTAAAAACGGCGAACAAGGACGATTCCATGGGGAAAACTTAAGTGTTTGAGTGGTTTTCCCGTTTCAAGAATGGCGACATGTCAATTGATGACAAACCTCGTTCCGGTCGTCCTTCCACGGCACGAA
The DNA here is from genome assembly GCA_013358835.2 of Ixodes persulcatus. Lineage (NCBI taxonomy): Eukaryota > Metazoa > Arthropoda > Arachnida > Ixodida > Ixodidae > Ixodes > Ixodes persulcatus. The sequence goes on along the minus strand of JABSTQ010001502.1, from coordinate 40,835 downwards.
CACATGAAAACGTTGAAAAAATTCGTGCAATCATCAACGAAGATCGACGATGGACCATTGACGAAATTGTGGAGCTGTCGGGAGTGAGTTGGAGTTCATTGCAGCGAATTCTGACAGAAGATTTGGGAATGAAAAGGGTGGCTGCCAAATTCGTGTCACGACTGCTGACTGCTGAACAAAAGCAAGGTCGCGTGGAAGCATGCCGTGCTTTGAAAGAAGAGTCCCGAAGTGACCCAAACTTGTTTTAAAAAGTTATTACAGGTGACGAAACTTGGTGCTATGGTTACGATCCTGAATCAAAGCAACAATCAAGCCAGTGGAAGACTTCAGGTTTGCCTCGCCCCAAGGAAGCTCGTCAGGTGAAATCAAACATCAAAACAATGCTGATTAGTTTTTTCGATGTGAAAGGAGTCGTCCATTCAGAGTTTGTTCCGCAGGGTCAGACAGTTAACCAGGCTTTCTACTTGGAGGTTTTGAAAAGATTGCGCAACAGTGTGCGGCGGAAGCGGCCCGATTTGTGGAAGTCGGGTGACTGGTTTTTCCATCATGACAATGCCCCGGCTCACACTGCCTTGTCTGTACGACAATTCTTGACCAAAAATGGTATGACCCCTGTTCCTCACCCCCCATACTAACCCGACCTTGCCCCGTGCGACTTTTTTTTGTTTCCTAGAATGAAAAGAGAATTGAAAGGAAAGCGTTTTGCTGACGTTGCTGAGGTGAAGAAAAAAACGACGGAGGCGCTGTCAAGCATCACAAAAGATGAATTTAAACAATGTTTCGACACATGGATTAAAAGATTAGACAAGTGTATTAGTGAAAGTGGACAGTACTTTGAAGGAGATTGAACGTTTGTAGTTGAAATGGGAATAAATAAGTGCAAAAAAATTTAGTTCGGTTTCTTTTGGGTCCCCCCTCGTAACCCCAGTCAAGTGCTCAGGCTTATGACAATCAGCATCACCAAGCATTCGAGTAAGTGCTCGTGTGTTAGCATCCTGCTGAGCACGAGAGATCATAAAGAGACGAGGACGACGACGAGCACCCGCGAAACGTGCAACGATACGAACGTTAAAAGCTCTGTACATATAAAATGTTTTCTACCCTTTGACAACAGCGTATTTGACGACTAACAAGTCAGAAGTGGGTTGAACACGTTTGCGACCTGGACACGGTGAGAAGCTTTATTCTACGATTCTCAAAGCGGTAGAAACTGTGTCACATCGGACCAGCTCGTTCTAGAGATGACTGACAGCACCGGGCACGATCTACTAAAGAAGGAGCGCCTGCGAGGCCGTCCGCCGGGTGCAAACCAAGGTTCCTGCGAAAGAACAGGCGATGGAGAAATCACGAACGAGGCTGGCGTGGACAACACTCGATCCCTTCAGCAACACGACGAAGCGTATCCTGTAGCTGTGACTGTTGGTATCGACAACACCGACAGAGTCGCTGATGTGTTGGAGAACCATCAGGCAACGGAATTTCGTGCAACAAATGAAGACTTTGCTACGCTGCTGCAAACGGCTATCCAGAGTGCCGTGCGGGAGGCGATGAGCGGCATGGCTACGGTTCTTGCCAGCCAACAGCCACTTCAAGACGCACGACCACCCGCGGACTCTGGAAAGCTTGTACCTGTCTTTAATCCTGTGGCATTTCCATCGCAGACAGTAGAACAGTGGATTAGAAAAGTTGACGAACTTTCCACAATCTACGCGTGGAGTAATCGACAGACGTCGTGCTTTGCCATCACTAAACTGGAAGGAGTTGCAAAGACATGGTATGATGGACTTTTGAGCGTACAGCGATCATGGCAAGAGTGGAAAGACGAATTGAAAAGATCGTTTCCAGATGTAAAAAGCAGTCAGCGTCGCCATCAGGAGATGGTGGCTCGAAAACGACGAAAGGGTGAGAACATTGAATTGAACTTCCATGAAAAGGTTAGCCTCGCCCGTCTCTGTGAACTCCCTGAAGATCAAATTGTTGAGTACGTCGTCACTGGTCTTGATGACGAGGCGATGGTGCGAAGTTTAAGCGTTGGAACTTTATCTACGCCAGAGTCATTGCTTGAGTGCCTTAAGCGTATAGACGACCGACTCGCCGTAGTCAAGGCAACACCCACTCGAAACGAACGTCAGTCTTCATCAGGTGGATCGCATGACCAAGTCGAAGCGCGGAACGAAATCGGCGCCCGGGCAGCAGGCCAGTCAGGTGATAATAATCGACGACGGCCTTTATATAACCACAATGGAGAGTCATTATGCTTTAACTGCAACGACTACGGACATTTTGCAATTCACTGTCCTGAACCGCAAAAGCGGGAACGATGCGAAAAATGCCAGCGTGTTAGTCACGCGGTTGCCAACTGCAGATATAATACCAAGGAAACGTTCCGGAAGACGCACTGCCTGGAAGGTAAAGAAATAGTTGGCGCACGAAATGAGAAATAATTTCAAGAGCAACTGATCGACGGGAAGTCAGTTAAGGCATACTTGGACCTTGGTAGTCAATGCATTACGCTTCGTCAATCGGACGCCGACTACCTCGGTATTGCATATACGAAGCCTACAGATACGTGCAAAATTGGAGGCTACGGTTCTGGTCACGTGATTCTTTGCGGAATCACCAGAGCGCATCTCACCGTCGATCAGGCCAGTGCAGAAGTGCCCATTTACATCGTTCCAAGTGATGTCCAGGCAATTCCACTACTTGTTGGCCAACCGTTACGAACCAGCCCCACATTACCGTTATAAGACGTAAAAACGTTCTTCGAATTTTTGAAGAGAACGAGAGTTCTGAGGACGAGGACGGCCGACTTAGAGGCATCAACGTTCCAAACCTTCCGCCACGTCGTGCCACGTTATGGGCAAAGGAGTCAACGGTCATACCTACCGGGTACATTGGCATTGTTGTCACTTTATCAGCGGGAGGCAAAAAAGACGGCCACGTTTACGGCGATGCCCAACTTCGCATGCTAGAGGGTAAGGAGCATTGCTTGCCCTCCTGCATCATCCATTTAGACGAAGATGGGACTACCTTCTTGCCAGTCCTAAATGTTTCGAATTCCGCTATTCATGTAACGCAAGGAAACATGACTGCACGGGGCTCTTGGTGCCACGAGGAACACGAAACGTCTTGCGACCACATTGTATCTTCGAAATGCCTAATATCTTTTAGGCCATAAGATGTGCGCACGGGAACCGCATTAACACCTGATGGATTCAAACGACTTCTCAAGTGGATTATCGAGCATCGTGATTGTTTTGCGGATAATGTCTTTAAGTTGGGAACCACAAACAAGGCCGAAATGAAAATTGACATCGCAGAAGATGCGAATCCGGTATCTTTTCGACCGTATCGTCTACCGTACAATCAGCGACTGAGAGTAAACAAAGTTATTGAAGAGCTGAAAAAGGCGGGTATAGTTTGCAACCCCTCGTCCAAGTGCGCCACTCCGTTGCTTGTAGTGAAGAAAAAGACAGGCGAAGAACGTTTGTGCATTGATTACGAAGCACTCAACAGGGTCACTAAGAAGGACAAATACCCGCTTCCCTTGATCGAAGAACAGTTGAGCCGATCTAGTAGTGGTCTACCTGAAGACGTCGCTACTTGTGATGGTCTACACGTCCTGCCAGCTACAGTGATTGATTTTGACGACTGGCTGGTGGCAGTACAACGTCAGGACCCTGAGGTCAACAAGATACGGGACATATTACGAAAGCCCGCAAGGTCGAAGAAAGACCAACGTCTCCACGAACAGTACGAGCTACGGAGCGACGTTGTTTTCAGAAAAAACGAAACACAGAAGGTATAGTGGGTAGTCCCGCAGAATATGCGTTGGCAGGTCGTTCGGCGCTGCCACGACGATCTCGGACACCTGGGATTAAAAAAAAAAAAAACGTTGAAGAAGATGCAGGAAAAGTATTGGTTTCCTAGAATGAAACGATACGTTTGCAGGTACATCGCATCGTGTCCACAGTGTATTCATCACAAGACTCCAACAGGCAGAAAGCCTGGAATGTTGCATTCCATTGAGAAAGTTGGCCTGCCTTTTCACACGATTCATATTGATCACCTGGGACCATTTCCACGAAACAGGCATGGGAACACTTATTTGATTGTGGCTGTGGATGCATTTACCAAGTTTGTACTGCTGAGACTCACAAGAAACACTAGTGCACAACCAACTGTTTTGTTCCTGAAGAACATCGTTGACCTTTTCGGCCCTCCAGCAAGGGTTACTACAGACAGAGGTGGAGCTTACTCAAGTAATGCGTTTCAGAGGTGTTGCCGTGCACTAAACATTGAGCATGTGCTGAACTCTACTGCAAACCCGCGAGCGAGTGGACAAGTGGAGCGGTGCAATAGAGTTGTTATTACATCAATCGCCACTTTGACCACCGACGTTGAAGGCAGGGATTGGTACGAGTTGTTGGGACAAGTTCAGTGTAGTCTCAACAACACTTTCCAGAAGGCCACTCGTACGACGCCCTTCCGGCTGCTGTTCGCTTACGAGTCTAGAAATTTTAAGGGAGATTCCCTCGAAGATGCACTACGAGACGAAACCAACGAAACTGAAACTAAGATGGCGACAAGACGACAGGCGGCCATACACGCCATTCGTTCAGATCAGGAAAAACAGCAACGTCGCTACAATAAGAAGCGGTGCAGCGCTTCGTCCTTCGAGCCCGGAGACATCGTCGTGGTGGAGAGAGAATCAGTTCCAATAGGACATTCAAGGAAGCTTTTAAGAAAGTTTCAAGGTCCCTACGTAGTAACGGAGAAGCTTCCAAATGACACATATCGTATAGAAGATATTCCGGGCCGATCAGTTACTCAGCGTTTCTACACGTCTACGGCCCCGATTGACAAGATGAAGCGCTACTATGCCTTCGACTTAGACAACGAACACGATCATGACGACTGCGAAGACGAAGAAGAAAATTGAGCCAATTTTTCACAGGATGGCCGAGTGTTAGCATCCTTCTGAGCACTAGAGATCATAGAGCGACGAGGACGACGACGAGCACCCGCGAAACGTGCAACGATACGAACGTTAAAAGCTCTGTACATATAAAATGTTTTCTACCCTTTGACAACTGCGTATTTGACGACTAACAGGTGTTCACTTGACGAGGATATTAGCCCAACTCTAACAATATAAGTTGCTGTGCCAACCCCAGCGCATAACTAGGATTAACACTGACGGTATACACTAAACGCCAGATCACGTGGCCACTTGACTTAATTGCAAGTTGAGAAGGGGAAGGCTGTTTTGTTTTTTCCTGTGTCTGTGCTTGTAAGGGGGGGGGGGGGGTGTAAACTATGGGATATTTTTGCAACTTGTGAACTTCAGTAATTACCTCTAGCGGTATATACTGAAAGTACAAAAATAGTAGGACGACCCATATTACATGTATACACACAATTGAGGAGCGCAAACATGTCTTCGTTACTGCTGAACTGCCTCAGAAAGGTATGCCCAAAAATAAAAGCATTAAAATGGCTAATTGTGACTTATTAATTTGATGTTATATAGAACTATAAGCGTGTACAAGATGGACACCAGAAATGAAAGATCCTAGTGACCTGACAGTGACAGCCGAACTTTAGGCATGCGCTCTGCTCTGTCTCACAGGAGTGTCGTTCACAAGTTTATCCCCAAGTTTCCAGCACCTCTGTATTCTGTTTAAACTTCACAGTATCGGTGAAAAAAAAATCAATAGAGGTTTACAGTGAACAAGTGATACAAATATGATTGTCAAACTAGCACCCCAAAAAGGAGGAGGCAGTAGCTCAGGAATCAAAAGTATTCTCTAAAGGAGCAACGAAAATAGGAAAGAGGGGTGTGTGTGTGTTTGTTTGTGTGTGTGCGGGGGAGGGGGTTGGGGGAAGGGGGCGGGGTGTAGTTTTAAAAACAAACTGTGTTGTAAAGGTTCCTCTGCCTGCATCTTCGGCACAGAGCGAAAAGCGTGACCCTGGAAACTACTTTGTTTCCAAAAACTACCCTTCCCAGAAAGCTGCGGTTTCGTGGTGCCAGACGCTCACGCCGTTCCTCACGACGCTGCAGAAAGCAAGAGTAAATTATGTGTCTCTATTACACGACTTGCACTGAGCGCGAACCTTATACAGCGTGCATTTTGCACCACCGGATTATATTTTCTCCCCAAGAATAAATCAAAATGACCACAAGCATAAGTGCAATGACGTCACGTGCAAAGCATGTTAAGCAGTTCAGCTTTCTGGTAAAATGCGATGTTCGCAACACTAGCAATAGACTTCAATATTGTAAAATGTGCAGTATATATAGCAATCTCGCGATGATATAGGGCAACCTAATCAAATGTCAGAACGCATGACTGATAAAGCGCAGAGTTGCAAAGTGAGCGCACAAAACAAGTGCACGTAAAAGAGAATGTAGCATTCTTCGCGAGGCTGTAAGTTTCAAAGTTTCGAGTTCATGCAAGCTGATATGCAAATGTGATTTATATATTACGGATTCTTAAAATATTAGTTTGTCTTTCGCGCTATTTATGAATAGTATAAATATCATTGCACGTATATGTCTAGTATCTATCTTTTTTTTTTACTTTGCACTAAGGCGTTGTGTATGAGATTATTAAGAAAAATACTATTTCATATCTCTCTTTTTGCACATTTCGTGTATCTGCCTCCCGTCCGTTCATGTGAGCACGAAGTCATGTTTGCCATACCCAGCAACTCGGTGTTTCACATTACCAAACAGAGAGCAAAGAAATCACGTTCCGCAGACTCAACCGCTAGCATGTTTTCGAGTATCGTCCTCTCGTGTCAATCTGAAGCAGTTATGTGAACTTCATAAAATCAAATTTATTGATGATAATAACAATACATTTAATTAACGTAAATTGTATGCGTGTGTGGGCTGGACACAAACAAAGTACACAGAGGCGCGGGGCAGAACTATGACGATTACGCTCGCAAACCGTCAGAAAGTGAGTAATTAAGTAGCTGCCATGTCGAGTAGAGCATAAAATACAACTGTGTTCTAATAAACAAAACATTATCAATTAGCGAGGGTGATGCTTATTTGCAAATAAATTGACCGAAATCTTTTCTAGAACAAACCTCGACAGCCCGGCTAGGCCACTTTATTCTGTATATGAAAATATTCACGTGTATAAGCGCTATTTTAGGCCAGATTCGATCTGAACATAAATGTACTCATCGATTAGAGTGAACAATCTCGATCACTCCTTTCTGCATGAATCTTCGTCTGCAACACGGGGCTGAGTGTAAACAATGTTGGTTAGAAATACAAGTGTTGTGATTGCCGCTCAGTGTTCTGAAATGGCTTGTCTCAAAAACTTTCGTAACATTTGTTTAAACTATTTAATGCGTTTAGCTTAGCTGTGTCGTCAACATCTATATGCTCTAAAACGTTTTTCGTAAACCATTTCACCTTTAATCTGGCGACGCAAAGCTGTGCCAATCACGGGCGTTTTAGGCGACCTACCACACTTCACGACAACCTTTTATTAAGGTGAAATATATATGTGACTCTGGTAAACAAAATGATGTTGAGCCGTATAAACACGACGTTTTGTATGTTATGAATTAGAAAGTGCAAAGGAAAGACATGGAAATGAAGTAGACAGGGGAACGCTATACTCACAACTGGGGTTTTAACAGAAAAATAAAGAGAAGGAAGAAGCGATAGAAATTATACGGAAGACAAAATAGATAAAAATAAAAGAAAAAAATTAAAGAAGTAGGAGAATCATAGCAATTGTAGATATAACTTAATATATTATAGGATATATAATATAATATATAATATAATATAATATATTATTCAGTTTTGGATGTTAATATAATTTTTCATTTAGCGTTGTGTTGAAATGAAGTAACGGAATTTAATTTCTTTTTTGATACCTGAAAATAAAAGTGAATTGTACGAACGATAAAGAAAAAAAACTGTATAGTTCCTCGCTTCGCGGCGGAAATAGTGCCTATAGCCAGCATAATGCGAAAAATATATTCTTAATTTAGCGGTTCAAACCGATTCCAACCGGTTTACCGGTTCGAACCGGTTATTTTTGCTCCCGGAACTGAACCGGAACTAAACGGACAGCCGTGAAACCGAACCCGAGCCGAACCGATAATATATTTCGGTTCGACACTCTAACTTTCAGTCACTGTCCGAATGTAGCGCTAGCCGTGTGAACAGGATGCCAGAATTTCAGAACGTACCGTTATTGAATTGAAAAAGAGATTTGGACGAGAGTGATGACGCAGATACTAATATAATAGCAGTGCAAAAGGAAGAGGAGGGGACAGACATGTACAGACTTTCAGTTCACACCATTTATTTTGTGGCAGCGAAACCAAGCAATCCTCGTTTGAGAAGGCGAAGCGAAGAAAGCCAGTGGCGAGAAAAAGTGAGACGGGAAGGCGGAGGAGGGCAGTTGGGGGAAGAACGCGGAACGAGCACATACACACGAGGGAACCCCAGCGGGACAAATGTCTGTCCAGGCATAATGCGGACCAGGTGGCATACCTGCCCGGCTTATGTCCGGAGTAAGAAAATTGATTTCCGGCTTATATAGGGCGAGGGAGGGGCAGGCTAGGTTCCGGCCGGGAGCGAAAATCCTGTAGGCCTCATTTACGTCTCGGCCATAGCGTTCCTCGTGTCCTTTAATAGCCGGGTCCCACAAGAGCGACAAACAGCAACAAGCGACACACGACAAAGAACGACAAATGACACCGACAAACAGCCTCTTTGTTGGAGTCCGCCGGACCACATGGCGGACACGACGCAGAACACGGGGACAAGGAAATTTGTTTCCTAGTGGGATTGGAGTTGTCAACAAAACACTTAAAAATACATTGACTAACAGAGTCTGGCGACGTAGGTTTTCGTGTTTTGCTCTTTGGACGTAAAACGCGGAGACAATTACGGTGAAAGTGGAGACGATTTCTTTATTTCTTAACTAAAGCTTCCACTAGTCTTAAAGTGCCGTTGGTGACTCTCCTCAAACAGTCGTGACAATCGACACCAAACGTTTTCCTAACTCGAATTCCCAAATCGTTTCTTTCTTGGGTCGTTCGAGGCATTCTAGCTGAGCGCCACAGAATTTCCCGCCGATTTTGAAGACTTTTTTAACTTTATACTCAAATGATCGAGGGCAGGCCTTTTTTTGGGGAACATAGGGCATCCCGATTATCACAGAACGTGATGACCAGATCTCGCCTGCCGGAATGGCTTGCCGAAACGTCGCGTCCTACTTCATGGTGAGCGGTCTAATACCCTATTAACACGGGCTGCCTAAAGGACCTGAAGCTTAGGTCCCTTAGCTAAAGGTACTTGTATCAAAAGGCGTTCAAGATCACACGGCAAATAAATGGAGGGTTTAGGGTTGATGTTTAGTGTACCGGGGATAGCTTGTCTAAACCGAGGAGTGACCGAGAAATTTATAATTTTGGTCTAAACAGGTTTGAGACATATGTTTGACTTTATTAGAAGTGGAATATCTTGTTTTAAAACAAATTAATAATTGTATTTTTGATTTTATTGCATGGTGCAAGTAAACAATCAGTTTTTCCTTAGAATGTCTCACTGGTCTGGCCAAACTGTCCGCCGTGTTATCGAATCCAAATCCAAAGGAGGTACACAGTCGAATAATTGGTGTTATGGGGATATTTATACAGCGTGTAGTTGGTCAGCCACTTCAAAGTTGCGACGAATTGCGACCGCTAGTCTGGAGTCTTTAACGTGCACCCCGCAGTAGTGATACACGACCGCACACCGGTACGCACTCGACGCAGGTTGAGGTATACAAGGAGCGAAACGCGATAGACAGCTTTCCGTGAAACCCCAGCCGTAGTGATGGAAGCGATGACTGACGGCGACGAGCGTCTTGCGATGAACGACGAGGATTGCCTGGACATTTTGTGGTCGCAGCATCATCGGCAGATCGAGTTTAATCAGCTGGAGGTGAGCATCCAAGCCTTCGTAAAGGTAGCGGACGAATTTGAGTAGCAGCTTGTGGCAACAAGCTTCACGGTCGCCGCTCTTTTGGAGCAACGATTAACGAGGATCCCTCGCGAGAGGTCATCGTATGTTTGATCGGGGAGGTGGTCTGAGGCGACGCGGCCTAGGCTGGGCGAACAACACTTTCATACCTGCTTTTGTTTGTCCTCGGCCACCTTCCGGTACCTCGTGGCAGTCTGCCACTCGTCGATACAACGCCAAGACACCACCATGAAAACTTCAATCACAGTGGAAAAGAGAGTAGTGATCAGCCTGCACAGGCTCTGCTCCACGGCGGAGGAACGGACAATCCCCCACCTTTTTGTTGTTGGACAATCGGCAGTGAGCGAAAGCTACCGCGACTCCTACGACGTAGTGATTGAGAAATTGGAGGCAAGAGCGGTCTGGATGATTTGGAACGAGGATCTAGAGCACCACATGGGCGAGCTCCAGTCAGTGCGGGATACCCCAACGCCATCGGTGCTCTTGACGGCTGCCACTTCCTTATTTCACCACCGAAAGACTCGGTTGTCGACTACCGAAATTACAAAAGATAGTGAGCAAACAGCGACACTCGTTTTCTTGGGGTAACTTTGCTTATTTAATATAAAATTACGGGGTAATGAGTGCTTTCACATGAGCAATGCTGGACCGTTCAGTGTAAATTGGTCCTTGGAAAAACTAAGCAATTTTAATAAATCGTGGTTCAAGCACACAGATAAACCAAAATATATACACTGGTGCAGTCACACCAGGGGCCATTGGTGCAGTCACACCAGGGACCGAGCAGCATTGCAGACATGATGTCACTACACTCGCGGACAACTTTGTGTGGCGAAACAAAGGGAGGAGTAAAGGGCGCGCGAAGTGATGGGCGCACCCTCTCGTTACAATAGACTGTATAGCCACAGAAATGTTGCCCTTGGGTGTAGGGCACACATGGTGGCTATGTCAATTCCGCTGCCTGGGCTTGAGTGCCTTTATTTAACAAGAAGTGGCAATCTCGTTCAGGAGCTCCCAATTTAGCGAGATTTGTTACATGCAGTACTTCTGTTGTTCCTTGCTCACATGTAGTCACTTTGTTTTATGTACAGCGTCATCCTGTTGACGTTGGTTGACCACAGATACCTGTTTTGGTATATCAACGTGGGCTTCCCTGGCAAGTGCCACGATGTCAACGTGTATGTGCTATCTCCGTTGGGGCATCTGCTCGAGAACTACCAGGTGGCCGTGCCAAGAAGCAATGGTGGCACAGAGTTACCACCCATCGTCCAGTGCCATCAGGCATTTCCTCTCGCCAGGAAACTTATGAAGCGTTTCCCCCATAGTTTGGATCACCCTAAGGACAAATGTGACTAGAACTACGCCCTCTCCAGGGCCAGACGTGTAGTGGAAAACGCGTTTGGGCGTCTGAAAGCTCGGTTCAGAATCATCCTCAAGCGAATGGTGGTCCTCATTGACAATGGCAACACTGTCGTCTGAGCGTGCTGCATACTACACAACGTCTGCAAGACGCTCAACAACAGCGCAGACAAGCAGTGGGTCCAGGATGCCCGGAAAGTGGAAGAGGACGACAAGCTGGAGCAGCCGCGCCACAAGACCTAGGAAAAGACGGACAGTGCCACCGCACTGCGCGCTGCACTTGTTGCGTACTTTGAGGCTAACCCACACCCCAGGCGCAACCAAGCCTCAGCAGAGGCACTGTAATATATTCAGAAATGACCTTTCCCTGGCAGGCAAAATGTGCTTGTGTTTAGGATGTTTTGCCTAATGCTTATTCATTGTCTTTCAGAGTGTCCCAGGGAAGCAGTGTGGGTCCACTTTTATTTTTGCATTTTTAGATTACAATTTGCTTTATGAATACAGAAGAGACAGAATAGGATGCAAAGAAAACAAATAACGCAACTATACTCGTTGTCACCTCAAGAACAAAGCATATTTTCAACATAATTTATGTGGTAACTCGGAAAAAAAGGCAAAAGACGAGATCTTGCGGAAGGGCCGCGCAAAGAGCTCGTGAAAGAACACTGAGCGCGATTGACTGGACTGAGCCGCGATGAAGCAAGCCCTAGGTTAGCTAGCGGCATACTTTTCTCATCATGTAAATAAACCCACAGTTACTACAATTGCAGGGGCGGATCCAGAGCTCCGTTTTTAAGGGGGGGGGGGGCGGAAAATTTGTAAGGATGCTATCATCCCATTTTTTCGTGTGCACCGGGTGGTCCACCCATGTGAAATTGCCCTCCGAGAAGGGGAGAGGGGGGGGGGGGGCGGCCGCCCCCGTCGCCCCTTCCTCCCCCTTGGATCTGCCTCTGTACAATTGGCGACGACGAGGGTGTTCCAGCCATCATCTGTGTGCATCAACAGCATAGGTAAAGCCTCTTCAACCCGAACGTCCACAGTTCTAGCACCCTGGCGGAAACGACGACTGCTAGGACGTCAGGGAGAGACCCCGCCGATGCGGACACAAACCGGGTGAGGATGACCTACATCGGTAATGTTCCTGATTTCAACAATTCAGAACGATTCGATCTTTACATTGAGAGATTCGAACGCTGGCTCGCGGCTAATGAGGTTCCGGAAGGCAAGAAGGCAGACATTTTGCTTGCAACACTTGCTGCGTCGACTTATGAGCTGCTACGAGACCTCGTATCTCCAAGAACAACAACTGAATGTTCTTACGAGGACCTGAAACAAGCACTCATTCAACATTTCATGTCCAACCCCATCACGATTGCAGGACGATTTCGCTTCTACCGACGCAGTCAAGAGGAGGGCGAAACTCTCGCTGACTTCATAGCCGCGCTAAAGAAGCTTGCTCATACTTGCGATTTCAAGAACTTCCTGAATGATGCCTTGACAGACCGGTTCATCTGTGGGCTGAGAGGCGAGTATTACATCAACCGTCTGCTCATCCAGAGGACGCTGACTTTCAAGTCAGCGTGCGATACCGCCTTAGGCTTGGAACTCGCCACACAGGACGCTCGTCTTCTCACCCAGACGGCAGTTCCTCAAATTCAAGGAATTCAAAAAGTTCAAGTCCAGGCGCGTTTAACCAAAAAAAAAAAAAGCTGGCGGCGCCAGGACCGTCGAGTGCTTCTACGTCTACCACCTTCTACCGTTGTGGCAATCATCACCTTCATCAGGACCCTTTTAAAAAGAAAGTGTGCCATAACTGCGGGAAGAAGGGACACATTGCTCGAGTTTGCAAAAGCAAGGCACGTGCGCAACAATACACAGACCAGATAAGCAGCCAAGAAAGTCCCCAAGACGACTACGTCACACTGTATCCAGTTGATGGAAACACCAACAGTGTCGGCGACGGCATTGATGTCCTGCTGCGAATTGCAGGAAATGCTGTAAAAATGCTGCTGGACACAGGGACGGCTCTAACCATCATCCCTGAGAGGCAATACAACGACTTTTTCTCCTCCGCTCGTACACCGGTGACGCCATTCCTGTCCTTGGAGAGGCACAAGTTCCGGTAACCTACGAAGATCAGACAATGACACTTCCATTGGTGGTCGTCCATGGAGATCGACCAGCTTTGCTGGGAAGGAGCTGGCTGCGGCACATCCGCATCAACTGGTCCAACATCGTCTCACTGACAGAGTCTGCTGCTCGGAACGGACTGGGCAGTCTGCTAGACAAGCACAAGATGCTTTTCAGCGACCAGCTGGGAACGGTGAAAGGAATCAAAGTAGCGATTCACGTCAACCCCGAATGTGCCCCAATTTTTTTTAAACCTCGCCCCTTCCCATACGCCCTGCGTGAGGTGGTGGAGAAAGAGTTGGAGGCCCTCGAAAAACGCGGCACAATCACCAAGGTTGATAGAAGCAACTGGCGGCACCGATCGCGGTGGTTTCAAAAAAAGACAAGTCCGTTCAACTTTGTGGAGACTACAAGGTCACCGTGAACCGTTGCATTCAGCCGGAGACCTATCCACTACCAAGTGCGGAAGACTTGTTCGCGACTCTTGCTGGTGGCCAGTGCTTCAGCAAGATAGACTTGACCAGTGCCTACCAACAGTTAGAACTAGAACCCAACTCGAAGGTCTACACTACCATCACCACACACAAGGGTCTTTAGCGGTACAATCGTCTACCTTCCGGAATATCCACAGCGCCGTCGATTTTACAACGGTTCATGAATCAGATCCTACAAGGACTGGAACACGTAGTGTGCTATCTTGACGACATCTTGATCACGTCAAGTACTCTTGAGGACCATCTTCAATTGTTGGACCGAGTTATGGCTCGACTGACGTGATTCGGGCCAATCTTCGAAAATGCGAGTTCCTCAAGAGCAGCGTGGAATATCTCGGCTACAGAATCGACGCCCAAGGATTGCACCCAACCGAACATAAAGTGCAAGCCCTCCAGAACGCGCCGTCGCCTTTCAACGTGATGGAACTGTGGTCATTTCTAGGCCTGTTAAACTATTACGGGCAATTTTTGATCGGTTTTTCACGATTTTTAAACCACTATACCAGCTTCTAGAGAAGGACAGCCGCTGGAAGTGGACGTCAGATTGTGAAATAGCCTTCAAAGAGGCAAAAGAGAGCTTGCTGCGAAGCAATTGGCTCACACATTACGACCCAAGCAAGCCGCTTTGCCTCGCCTGCGACACATCTCCAAGAGGAGTGGGAGCAGTCATATCTCACATCATGCCAAACGGTGACGAAGTGCCGATTGCTTGCGCCTTTAGGACGCTCTCACCAAGTGAGCGCAACTACGCACAGATCGAACGAGAAGCACTTGGTATTGTGTTCGGAGTAAAGAAGTTCCACAAGTACTTATACGGTCCGAAATTCACCCTTATTACAGATCATAAGCTTTTGACTGCGATCTTCAACGCCCAAACAGCAATTCCAAGCTTAGCCGCACTACAAATGCAACGTTAGGCACTTACTCTCCTATCCTACAACTATGACATCGTGTACCGGAAGTCCAAAGAACACGGCAATGCAGATGCACGGTCGCGTTTGCCTTTAGACCTTGCTTCCAGTGACCCGGACGAAGACACGTCGGTACTTCAGGTCTCCAACGTGGAACTTCTTCCAGTCACAAGTCATCAAATCGCGGTGGAAACAAGGAGAGACCCAACCTTATCCAAGGTCCTAAACTTTACCCTAAATGGTTGGCCCACCTCTCTTCCAGATAAAAACCTGCATACTTACTTCGAAAAACGGGAGCAGCTCTCAACGGACCAAGGCTGTCTACTATGGGGAAGCCGAGTCATCGTACTACCGGATCTTATAAAACGACTACTACATGAACTGCACGAGAATCACCCAGGCGTCATTCGCATCAAGGCCAAGGCACGAAACTATGTCTGGTGGCCAATCTTGGACCAGAACATTGAAGATTTCATTAAGCAGTGCAACGCCTGCGCATCCATGCAAAACCAACCAGCTGCTGCACCTCTACACCCATGGTCTTGGGAAAGAAACCCGTGGGAGAGGATACATATAGACTACGCCGAGCTCGACGAGCAGCACTACCTGGCAGTAATGGACAGCTTCTCCAAGTGGATCGAAGTCCTGCCCACAGAAACGACTACGGCAGCACGCACCATTGAATTGTTGCGGAACCTCTTCGCGTCATATGGAGTGCCCTCTAAAGTTGTCTCGGATAACGAACCGCAGTTCATTTCTGCAGACTTCGAGAACTTCTTGCGAATGAACGGAGTGAAGCACATCCGTACACCCCCATATCATCCCGCTTCAAATGGCACGGCTGAGCGAGCGGTGCAGACATTTAAGCGAGCTTGGAAGAAAGACGCCGCTTTTAGAAACACACGCACAGAAACAGAGAACCAAAGACTGGCCAGGTTTCTCCTGAATTATCGGAGCACTCCTCGCACAATCACAGAGAGAACACCGGCTGAACTGTTCCTCAAGCTGCCGCTTCGCACTCGCCTGGATTTAATCAAGCCAAGTGTGGAGCGGACTGCGATCAAGCACCAACGCCAGCAACAGTTGGCACACGACAAGTCACGACGATCACCTCGTTATTTTGATGTAGGAGATAAGGTCCTCGTGCGAGACGTGAGAGGGAACCAACACTCTTGGTCTCCTGGAGTTATTGTTTCCCGAAGAGGGCCACTATGGTATCTAGTGGAGGTACGGGAACGTACAGTCTCCGTTCACTTGGACCATCTTTTGCGACTGGATACTCAGTTACCAAGTCGTGAAACAACCTGCCCACCACCATGGATGCTCCTAGACCCAACTGCCACTCCTAGAGTGTCGACGGAAACAGCTGGAGACTTACAGAGTTCATCTGGAAGAGCCCCACCTACAGTGGTACAGCCAGGTCCGGCAGGAGACGCAGCCACGCCACCGACTGAACACTCAAACCGTTATCCTCAACAAATCCGGCGTCCCCAAACAGATTTGGCGTACCACCGAGCCTACCGGATGCTGGAGTTCCCGTGTGAACCTAAACAATTAAAGCGAAAGGAGTGTGGTAACTCGGGGAAAAAGGCAGAAGGCGAGATCTCGCGAAAGGGCCGCGCGAAGAGCTCGTGAAAGAACGCTGAGCGCGATTGACTGGATTGAGCCGCGATGACGCAAGCCGTAGGTTAGCCAGCGGCATAATTTCTCATCATGTAAATAAACCCACAGTTACTACAGTTAATACCACAACCTCTTCTATACATGGCTTGCACTGATGTCATATCAGCTGCCATTGTGCTGACCTTGCTGCTGAGCACGTACCTTGTACAGCATGTTTCACACCACCCCATTTGTTTTTCTAAGCAAAGACAAGTATAAGACTTGCCACCAGAGAGGAGGTCATGCAATCAGCATAATGCAGCGAAGTCGCATGCAAGTCATGTATACATACGACCACTTGACCCGTAAGCCTAACTGCATGTGCCTTGGCCACGTTCAGTTTTGTAGTCCTGCCGAGGGATGGCGGTGCATCTCACCTGCGCATGTATAATCCTTTTTATCATAAGATATTTGTTTTTGCATTTGAAATGGGGGTATTTTGATAAAATAACAAAAAAGTATCATTAATGCAAAAACAAGCAGGGATGTCGTAAACGTTTGTCGAACCTATGAATCGACGCCGAACCTCGAGGTTTGACAGGTTTGTCAAAACTTCGAACTTTCGGTGAGGTTTGAAAAAGTTTGATACTTTCACAGTGTTGCCAGACTTTTACACAACTTTTTAATATTTTGTAAAAAAATATTTTATGACATAGTTTTACACTTTTAAAGTATGGATAATAATTGTAAACTATATAAAAGACAGACTATACTATTTTAATGATTTAACTAGGTTTTTAAAGAGCTGATACAACCCTCATCCGTCAGGCGACGCTACTAGTTTTGATTTTCGCGCATATGCATGATATAGTTGAATCTCAGCCGAACTTTGCATACAAAGTTCGAGAAAATCGAACGTTGTCGAACTCGAACCTCGGCAGGTTCACGACATCCCTACAAACAAGTATCCTAATTCTCCACATGTGCAATGATATGCAAGGAACAAAACCTTTTTCTGCCACGATTGCCCATTTTGATGTGTCTCCTTGAAAGAAAGGTATTTTACAGAATTTTTGGTGAAGTCGCATGTGATGCACACTTTTAAGAGAATAGTATTGTATCTATATTTCAGCATTAACTCACTCGCATCTTTAGAAAATACTAGTGGGTATGACGTTTATCCCAAACAAGTTGTATTTGTCCCGCCTTGAACAAAACGTCTGTAATTGGGGTTCAGGGCCGGACAATGATCTAAGCAAGCATTGTATGCCAATGCTTGGAATCCGAACTCAAATAAAAAGGAGGGTATTTTTTTTATTTACTTTTTTACTTTTGAGGTTTAAATTTTAGGAACTGCAAGAGCTCTCGCTGCAGATCATTAGACTCCTGCATGATGGCAATCTGGCGCTGCCGGTCCTTGTAAGTTCTTTCTCTTGCTTCACAAAGCTCTTGCCTCTGCGCCCTCTGCTCCTTAAGGACCAACATAAGAAGGTCCGCCTGTTTGCAGGAGGACTTTTCCTTTTGTTATTCCACTTGCATTTTGTTAGGAGGATTCACCGTCTCCTCTAATTCCTCAGGGAAGATGTTTCCGGGTTTTTGATAATAACCAACGCGTGCTCATTAGAAGGGACCATGAGTTCAAGATACATGCATAACTTAAAGGGGGTCATGCAACGATACTGGGTTCAAATGTTTCTCAATTTGCACAGGAATACTGTCCCTAGCACGACATATGTATACTCAGACGCGACGTCGCGAATGCAGAAAGTATGTTGTTACGTTGTAATTCAAAGAATAAAAGCGGACTATTTTTTTCAGTCTATCCCTTGAAAGGCTTGACAAATGTCGTGGGAACCACAATTTGCACGTACCCTTGGGGTGCATTTCGTGATGACAACTGGAGACGTTTTAGACATAAGCTCGTGACAATGAAAGCCTCGCCGAGCATTCGGGCAGTGACTCGATTTTATCACAGAAAGATGAAAACAGTCAAACTGGAACTATGTCTGGAGCTCAGCACATGCCCTGTGCTTTGCCAACCCCAGTGCGTGGCTGTAATAAATATTGGTGGCATATACGCGCAGCCATGTCATGTGGTCACTTATTCTGGCTGCGATTTGGGTAGGTAAGGCTGCTCGTTTTTCTCATTTTGTTTTTTGAATGTAGGAAGAAACCAATGCACCTTTTGAACGTCAAATATTAATTCTTAGTACTATTTAACGAACGAGAGAAAATCGTTTCACGGGCCCTTAATATATCAACAGAGAGCCCACTTGAAACCAAAATGGGTGAAAACATTTTGAGCCATTCCAGTCTGTGAAGGTGGTTGGCCAGCGAAGCTGTAGAGCACCATCACAAATGATTCACCAAGCGACGCACAAAAGCACTTCACCAAATGTTTATTTACAGTATACATCAATTGCAAACGGTAACGATGATTGCTTTGTGGTCATTATGATATACACTAACGGGTTCCATTACAACGTTTGTGAAATTATTTGCTAACGTTAAATTTATACGAATAATATGCTTTACATACATAAAAGCTGCTGCTTTTATATTTGTAAAGCAGTGACGTCACCCGACTCGAGCGGGAGAAGGCTCATTGTTCTCGGATATATCTCCATTATCACACGTTTCGACGTCTTTCTCTATCAAATGCATATCGAAGTGAGAGGGCGTATATGCATTTCCATGCAATAGAGCGCTTTTGCATGCAATTTAGATTCTGCACACAGATACCAAAAAGGCATGGACCCCTAGCCATATACCGATCAACTGTAATGGGGGGTGAGCTAACGTACGCTGTGTGACGAGCAAAAGTTGGAAAACTAGAACCAAGAGCAACATGCCGCATTGTCCTTGTCATTACAAGATGCTGCCATCGCCTTTGCGTGTCGCATCTCGTAAGATACTGCTTTTTCATGTTTTCCTTCCTCGTCGTCCTTTATTTGCAATATATTGAATTGTATTCATGCTCCTGTAAAGCAAAAATGACTGCATCGTCATTAAAGTAGCACCGTTTTCGCTACAAGGCCGGCTGTATGGCTGAAGCAAGATTGTGCCGAGACCAATGGAAAGCCGCCTCCAGCTAGCAATATTAGTAAGGTATTATTCTAGCTGCAGATTCAAATGACAGATGCAAACATTCATTGCACTATTTTGGTCATTTCGACAACCCAACATAGTTCCACCCACGGAACCACTTTACGGTTACGAAACATCTACGACGTCTAACTGTTGAAAAATCTCCTGTTTTTGCACGTGACATATTTATAATGGAAATGGATCGGTAAAAGGCAAATTAGTACCGCTCAAAGCAAGCTTTTCTTTGAGAGAAGATCAGTTAACTATGAACATAGCAAAGCTGGAATCATGAGCGCGACCGTCTGTGGCCATTAACATGGCCACAGATAGTCGTTCGCACAACGTAGGTACGAACCTTGTATAGACTTAAAACATGCTTCAATTGCACAAATGCTCATGGAGGATGGAAGCCTTGTAACTACAGGTACAAATATGGTCCGGGGCCCTCCGCCTAAACGTATAATAATTTAAAGCACTTGAGATTACTCAAATACCTCCAAAACATCTCCTGGAAGTGAATCGTTCACTGAGCTGGGATCGTTGACCGGCAGGCACCCCAGGAATCTGAAGGTCGTAGTACTAAGGCCAGGTTACGTTCCCGGATCCGGGTGTCTGGTTTTCCTTTTTCGTGCTGTAAAACAATATTTGTAAAAATGTTCCTAAATATTTAGCAACTGAATTGGGATTGTTGCCACCTGGATACAATATTTCATCTGCATTTCCTTTTTCCCAGTGTTAATCCAGCCACACGCTAACGTGGACCAAAATATTTTCTGGAAAATTCAGTTTCAACCAAAACGGGGATTGGCAATGCATTTTGGCTGACACCAGAATGGGAACAGGGGAACCAAGATCCCTTCTTGTCACGTTCTGTGAAGAATTGCATTTTTGTGTGTTTCGTTATAGGAATCGTCAAGGCGAACAGTAAAAAAGGTGATTTCCGGGAGAATGCGTGCCAAACCAACGAACGACATCTGGTACATTCCAGAGGAGGACTAAAGGCTGGGGATCTATTGAGGTGAAGCCGAGAACCTTCCGTGTCCAGTGGTGCACATCTCGGCTGAGAGTTTTGCCCGCCAACCGTGGACCCGTAGGTCAGCATTTTGCCACGGAGACACCGAGGCGACACACCACAACATTACCGCTAATTAAGGTTGTGCTCATCAAAACAATGCATTTGTTTCCTACATGTCGTAGCGACATCAAATACCGCATTTCGACAAGTTTAAGTTCGGCGAGCGCGCTCCGAGAGTTGGCGAGCGAGCTCAGGTGAGCAGAAACCTGAAACGTGACTCACCTGTATGTCTGGTTGAGATTGTCGATCTTCTCGCTACCTTGCCTCCGGTTTTCTCAATAGAGAGACTCACGAGATCGAAGCAGATTGTCTCGTACACTCCGGCGTCCCTCCTTTGTTGCCGGAGTTCGCCGATGTTGTCGTCCCAGAGACGAATTAGCGACAATAGTTTCGCCTCGGACAAGCGCACTATAGGGCTTGTTTTACTGGTGCCGCTAGTGCTGGCACCCAAGTTCACAGGTCTATCAGGCGAAATCATGGTATCACAAATGCTCACGGCAGGCGAAGCGGACGACTCGTCGTCGCTACTCAAATCACGCACAGCTGGTACAGCCGCCGTTGAGTTCATGCCACCGTTGCTGCTCGCTGTCGCGAGTGTAAATTTGTCGCTGCCGTCTTTCACATCAGGTTTGTGCTCACGTTTAGTTTATAATTTTTGCCTTGAAATATTTTTTTTCATTACATTGCAATAAACAAAGCTGAAGCTTAAATGCTAGATTTTTATCTGGAATTCATGGGTCCTAGGCTACTCCCTGTAGCTCTAAAGGGAGCTCTCCGAGCTCCGTTTATTCTTAACCCTCCTTCAGCGAAAGGGACCTTTGTGCGCCGTGTGAATACCAACTTCATCTCTCGTTACGATAGGGACCTGTGCTAAAGGTACCTTTATACCGCCCGTGTTAATAGGGTATTACTTTGGTCGGTCCTCGGCGTCTTGAAGCACCACCTCATGCGCCAGGTGTTCGTGAGCAAAACCAGCCACAGCAAATTCCTTTTCGCGACGGGTCCGCTAGCAAGCCAGACACGGCCACTACGAGGTAATCGAGAGACGGGAACTGCGGGAATAATAAGTGGCCGCCAAATCTCTTCTGAAGGTCGAGCGGCGGTGCGAGCCACGGGATGAACGGGAGGAAGAGTAGAAGGGGGGGAAGAGAGGCAACAGACGGTACAAGTGGGCGAGGAGGATAAGTTCGTCTCCGAGAGATGTTCCTCGGTGGGACTGCTGGCGGCGCTTCAGCCCAACGGCAAACAAGAACTTGTCTGTCGTCGATCGTTTGTGGATTCTTGTCGGCGTTTCTCAGCGGCGTTTGTCAGGGGTCCTTATGCGAGGGTCCTTATGCGGTGAGACACTTCATTCGGGATGCATGCTGTACTCCTTCCCGAAAACCGACGCGGACCTCGGGGAGCCCTATTTACAGTGAACATTTGAGTGGTGGACATGAGTAAATCTGCTGGATACCTGGCCCTGAGCAAGCCAGTGATCTGCGTCTGCAGGCTCGTGGTCGTGCGGTGGTCGCATGAAGTTCCCCGTGCTGACCAGCTCTATTGGAAATCGCTCTGAGGGGACTTCAGGAATTTTTTAAATGGTGTGAAGGGGACTTCAGGAATTCCTGAAATGTTTGAAGGGGGCACCGATATTTCCTGGTGGGCTCGTTGGCCCCGTCAAAGGCTCTCCTGATATGTCTGAAGTGCCCTTTACAATGTCTTGAAATGTCTGAAAGCCTGTCAAGAACTCTTCTAATGGGGTCGGGAAAACCTTCAGGCTTCTTCAGGTGTCTGTGGGGCCACGGCTTAGTTGGAGTAAACACATTTCGCAGAATTAGAACATAGCTGCTTATTGTTCGTGACGGGGAAAAAAATAAGTATTTGGAAAATGACGATCGTATGTGTGTATAGACAGATCTTTATTACTGCTCTTCTATCAAATACGAGTGGGCTCCTGGACCCGTCTGTCACTGCCCGGGTGTTCGGTCACCAAGGAGACCACTGAGGGCGACCGCCCCATGTGGAGAATTGACGACCCGCGGGCCGAGTGGTGTTGGCCGAGCGGCGTTTTCAGGCGAACGCAATCCTGTCCGCTCAAGACGAGATCCGTGCAACAATGAATAATAAAAAAAAAAAAACAAGCCGAGTGCAGTGCGTTTTCCAGGAACAGGGACGCGGGAGCCACTCGTTCCGGGAACCGGTTCCTCCACAAGGGACGGTCCCCAAAAAGCAACCCACACTGTTCCTCTCTCCGCCCGGCGATGGGGAGCGGGTGCAGTGACGCGTCTCCAGCGGTCGGCGGGAGAGAGTGGTAAACCGGGCCATTCTCTCGGCTCGTGGGTGGTTAGCTTACTACCGCCGCCGCCGCCGCGGATGTCTGGAGTGGACCAATTATCTCCAGGAAGGTGAGCATGGCTTTGAGGGCCCGCCCCTTGGTCTGTTTCAATCCGTTCAGTTTCTTCCTTGGTTACGCAGGTGAACAACAGTTCGGCGTTGGCCGCCTCCAGCACCGCTCTAGCGCCATCGTGTTCAGCCAGCGCTGGTTCAGCGCATTCAAGGAGATAGTGGACGGCGTCGGCTTACTCGCTGCAAAGCCCGGCAGTCGGGGTCAGCGTCCCACCGCATGTTGTGCCTGCGCACCGGGATTATGGCACTGTGGGTCCTGAGACGGTGGATGACGGCCGCTGTCCGGCCTTGTTTCTTGCGCCTCTTCGTCCGTCCGGCTTCAGAAGCATCCAGCGAGCAAACAATACGCCGAAGACGCCGGCGCGACGTCATCATGGACGAAACCGTGACTGTGCTCAGGATTTCTCAACGGTGGCGGGTGCTGCTTGCGAGTTCGTAGTTTTCGCTAAACGTGCTTACTGAGACCGTGTATGTGTCCGTGAGGTGCACCTGCTCTGTTTTATTAGCTGAACTACCGTACATCAGGAATATACCCAGCGGCATTGTGAGTACTTTGAAATATGTTTTTCTCTGTGATAAAGGAGTCAGTTGTCCCTATTTGATATGATCTCTTTCGTCTACAGCTCCTTGCGCCGAGTTTAAACAAACATTGCTTTTTATCGCCTTTTTGAGTTATAATATGCATGTAAAACTAAATGTCTGCAAAAAATTTTCAATAATGTTTTGAACTGCATTTTTGTCTATGGTTCACAGTCATTTGGGCGTCTAAAGGGTTGATCGGCTAAAGGGTCTGACGTGTTGAAGGGCTGTGGGGCTAAAGGGTTTTTCTATGGGGTATCCCTGAAGGGTTTTTCTGTAGGGTATTTATGAAGGGTTTTGAAGGCCTGTGAGGTCCCATAGTCCTTCAAGGCTGATAGGCCCTTTAGAAGTATTTTCAATAGGGAGCTCAACAATTTCCCAACTCCCAACTTGACTGGTCTTGAGTGGTAGCTGCAAAACGGCAGCAGGGATTTCCCTGACCACGCCTGAAACGAATAGCAGATTCCGGAAGCAGTGAGAGAAAACCGAATACCCGAAATTTGCAACCCCTCGCAGGTGGGGTCCCCTCTCTTAAACCTAAGGCTGACCACAGCGCCTAGAAAACAGAAAAGAATGGAACCGACGCGAGTGTTGACAGGATGAACCACCAGGTAGTCGTTAACATAGCGCAGAACACGACAGGTGGACGCATATTTCAAGGTGTTCGCTTACTGCTCTATCAACGAAGGAGACAAAGATATCGCTCACTGCTAGGGCTAGGCAAGATTCTTGCTTAGACCTCATTTCCCAATACGGATCCTGCATCCTGTTCGATCATGGTAGGCCTGAGGTACAACTGGGGCAGCTGTATGAATCCAGCAATTAGGATTCCAGAAGAATTTTGGAATTCACGCAGGCCATACTGGTTGATAGCTTAATTTATCGATTTGATCAAGATTGAATGCCGAGACGGTTAAACATAGCCTCGAATTCTAGGGAAAAGGCAGACACTGGGCTAGGTGAAACATGGCGAGGGGGGGGGGGGGGGGTAGTGTTGGTAAAGATGTTTCCTGCATTTTAATTGAAAACGGCTGGATGGAAGTGAGAATGGAAAGGTGCTTTTTCGATGGGGCAAAGATATCTTTGGCTGCTTGCAATCTCTGACACAAAATAAAGCAAACAGGGTTTTCAGGTTGATGAATTTTATCGAAAAAAAACAGGGACAGGTAGTGTTTAGATGGCATCATGATTGAAGTCCTGAACTTGGTGAGATTAGGCACTGAGCAAAGGTCCTTAACTTTGGAGCAGATTGATCCCGATGTTCGCCCTTTGACACTGCAAAAATTCTTGTCAAGGACTTGTGCAGTTTTCTGCTGGAAGAGCTCCTCAGCCAGGACGAAAAACACACCTGTCTTGGCCTCAAAAAGCTTGAGATCAGATGATCGAGGCTCCCTCCTGTCTGACCTGACGGTGAACTTGACAAAGGTCACAAAAACAGGTTGATTGCACACACAAGATGGTCTGAAAGGACTGACGGCAGCACTTGGTCCACTGAAATCCCACTTGCTCTCCGAAGTGACCATCTGGTTCGAGCTAGATACCCTGCGCAAAAGCTGAGGACTAACTACACTCGACCGAAACTAACCCAGAGGCGTGACGGTGCTCAAACAGTCATTTGTCCTCCTAAGACAGTCTGCATATGTATGTTTTAGTTCTTGAAAGCAAACGGAATGCCAGCCCAGAAGATGGCTAGCATTTCGCTCGTCTTGGGGATCGGCGCAGGCACAGCAGCCGCCACGGCTAAAAGTGTTGACGAAATTCTGAGGAAACTGGCGAATATCCTTATTGTGCAAGGATCTCTCAGACATTAAATGGTACTCTGACCTTTGCGCGCTGATCGAATACGAGTTAACGATTGTTAACTCGCATTCAACTAATAATCATGTCAACAATGATGTGTTGATATTTGACAAGTCCCATTGACGTAGTCTGCCCTCGCGCAAACATGATTATTTATCCACACCTAAGGTCTCTGAATACTAACACATTTATATTTTATTATATTTGCTCAAACTAAACAAATTGAAGAGTCTCTATAGGGTGGTTCAAGTCACCAGGCTCGATATAAATTGGACCGTAAAAATCGACGCCTGCTCGTAACCGTCTAAACGTTTCGTCAAAGGTGTATTTCACAGGTCGGTTTTTTCTTGTAAAATTACAAAGCGTAGTTCTCTTTTAGTAAAAAATCGGGCCAAGAAACTTGCCAGGGTCTATGGCGGGCGGCGACCCAGACGACCAAGTCCAGTAGCGGGGAGTGTTTGGCGTTCGTATTGATTGATGGCGTCGGGAGCAGCGTCTGAAGGTGCAGCCGACCAGCGAAAGATAGCAGACGACATGCAGACGAAATCCGTTGGCAGCAAAAGCGCCGCCGTTATGCAGACGCGTTTTTTTACTTTAATTTTTGCTTTTATTGTTAGCATCTATTTTTTAACCGAAGGTACATTTCAAAAGAATTATATTCATTTTAATAAACCACGGTGGTTTCGAGCTGTCGCGATAAGGAGGTAGCGCCGTCTATCAATACGAACGCCAAACACACCCAGCTACTGGACCCCTGTCGTCTGCGTTGCTGCCCGCCGTAGACCCTGGCAAGTTCCTTGGCCTTATTTCTTACAGAAAGAGAGCTACACTTTGTAATTTTACAAGAAAAAACCGACCTGTGAATTACACCTTTGACGAAAAGTTTAGATGGCTACGTGCAGGCGTCGATTTTTAAGGCCCATTTTAGATCGAGCCTGGTGACTTGAACCACCCTATAGAAGACGCGCGTTCAGGAACGCAGTCTCGAAGTCAGAGTAAATGGCCACCTTAATCGCTATAACCGAGTTACTGAGAACAACTAAAGACTCGCCTCTCCATCTCCCCAAGACCAACCTTTCCGGGTAATCCTATGCCCAACTCAAAATTCGTGACGACACACTTGGTGAACAGCACGTTCCGCTCAGAAAGCACATTCAGGGGCAGTATCCAAACTTCTTCGTGTCGTCGTCGCTGTTTGACATAACATTCCAGATCAATAACGAAGAACTGACTGAACGCGCCCACAAACGCCAGTCATCAAAACACAGTGCCCGTGACCATAACAAAACGGACGCAAAATAAAAAAAAAAAACCCGGGAAAGTAGGATACGTTGAGAAAGAGAATAACAAAGAAGCGAAAAACAAAATAAAAAAGAAACAGCGCGTGTGCTTGGAAAAGGAGAGTTCTGATTAGTTGCCTCTTGGTGTCACGTACCACGCACGTCACTCGACCCGCGTGCCGGCGAGGAAAAACAAGCTGTGTGGTGTCCCATCTCGCCAGTTCGAATTGCTTTTGGTCGCCATTTTGCTCTCCCTAATCGGGATTGCGGGATCTGGTTGTTTTTCAGTTAAAGTGCTTTCAGTTAAAGTGTTTTCAGTTAAAGTGCGTTCTCAAGCTGACAGAATGCGCGCTATGCTCTATTATTTTTGGCACAATGGGTGCTGGTTTTGTTGCGTGGCACAGATGATGCGAGATTTAATAGACCTTTTGCTAAATTACCCAAGCACCAACGTTACTAAATTACCTCAGTTGTGGAACTCCCGCAGAGGGGTATAGCCCCCCCCCCACCCCCCCTCGTTCCCCCTTCACTCACTTCAGTTCGACTCCCGTCGTTTTAAGCGCCATGAAGATTTTCGTTTTCTAACTGTGTGTTCTATAGCATACGGCGGAACACCATCTAGGCGCCATGCTTCGAAACGTGCGTATTCTATAGAATACGTATGTTTCGTACGTATTCCATGAACTTCGTCTGGTGCCTTGGACGACGGGAGGCGAGTCGTGTGAGTGAGGGAAGCACTGCTCCTGGGGGGGGAGGCAGGCAGCGTCTATGACCAGTTTTGTAACCGAGCTAATCTAATAACTCTGCCAAGCACCGAGGACCATGCTGCCAGTGTAGTTACGCGCTGCACGTGCTGGCGTCTGCCGTAGTAAGTGTTCTAAAGCAAAAGCCTGAAACTTCCTCCAGCAGGTTCATCATCTTACACTTTGGTTATTTAGTCGAATCTTTTGCACAGAGACGGCTAACGAGTGTGGTGAGCATACTTACATTTCCAACATTTTTTTGTTGTACTTGGGTAATTTAGGAAAAGGGCTGTACCACGCTGCAAGATATCCTTTTTAGGTGAAGACTCTGCCTTAGGTGGATCAACCAGATAGAGTCCTTTCACGAGCGCATACTCGCGCCCAACAGCCAGCAGCGAACTAGCGTCGCTCACTGGTGAAACGAGGAAACAGTGAAAAAACATAAATTAAATATATCGCTGCCATGGCACCCCTCGTACAGACTTTGCACGTCCATGAGCAACGACGTCGTGCTCGTCAGATGCCATGGCAATGAGATATTATATTTATGTTGTTAGAGCGCAGGTTTTTGGCACCCGTTTCCGGCTTGAGCGGAGTCGCCGTCGGCGTCGGCGATGTCAAGTGCATAGCGACAACTTCGGCGATTTATTGAAGATTCGTTCGTCCGTCGGCGATAAACTGCGCGAAGAGGCTTAGCGTTGAGCAGATCGCGGCGTTCACGCATATTGCGAACGGTATGCGAAATGCACTCTCTTGTGTTCTGCTGCTTTTCGTGCGTTGCAGTCACGGTATTGTTTTCTTGTCGTGAACGGCCGGATTACATCCATGCCAACTTTTCGGCAATTGCCGTGTTCTTCATAAGACTCCATGCAATTATTGTACTGTGTTTGTTGTTCGCGCTTCGACAAATAACTGCTCATCGGCGACAGCGAGATTTCCGTTGAATGTGGGCGACCTTCTTCTTCTTGGACATTGTGTTTGCATTGCTCTGTGCTGCCGGAATCGGATTATGCATCTATCATGAATTACATGATATTGATGTTTTATTCGTAAGTACACTGCAAGCGTTCTCCTGATTGTAATCCTGCTTCGGTCTCAATAAAGAGTTTTAGCAGATCATTTCGATGCCTCCGATATTCCTGATAACAATGCGATGTATGCGCAAAGGCCGCGCCGGATTATTGTGTGTCGTTATCCGAGTCATCAAACGATATGCTGAAACTCTAATCTCCACGGTCCTTTGTGTTTCATTTATGAGTTTTTCTTGGCATGAAAACAGTGAAATTCTATATAAGGATTTCATTTTCATTCCACAGAGCGATATCACACTTGTTTGTAGGTCGAGAACAACTTGTGTGTAATAATAGTTGTTTATTAAACTTCTGAAATTGATCGAAAACAATCCCGTTTGTTCGTGTATACATTATATTTGCAGTTAACGTGCAATCCAAAAATCATAAGCCATTCCACTCTGTGAAGGTGAATGACCAGCGAAGCTGTTTAGCACACGACACAAACCCGCCCCGAGGAGCCGGAGGAACTAGACACGCGCGACGGGACCGCTACCATGGGAGAGCGGAAGGAAAGGAAACTAGGCATCCAAGCGGCTTAGAACAACAAAGAGAGGGCGGTGCGCGCGTAGACATGGCCGACGCGGGTTACACAGCGGATAATCTTTGAGAAATATTTATTATCTACCTGAAAGCGTACTAGCTGATCTTGAAAATGGTGCCTATTGATAACTAATCTACTGAATAGACGTATGGCTAAATTATCCAAGCATCAAGGAGAATGCAGGGAATGGTGTTCCACGCGCCGCACGTGCCGGCGTCTGCAGTAGTAACTGTTCTAAAACAAAAGCCTAAAACAAATGGCATCTTGCACGCGCGTTCGTCAATGCTTTATTTTGATTATTTCCTTCAAGCATTTTATTAAGGGAAGGCGTGCGGCGCGTGCAGCGTTGCGAGCTTAGAGATTTTGGTCACGCACACGAAAAATCCACGGAACCCTAGCCATAAACAGTTTCGCTGTTATGCTGCTGATATTGCCGACACAAAGCAGGCGCATAAGCGACGTCCGGCCGGTACAGAGCAGACGCAAATGCGACATCTGGGCGATACGTGACCGACATTCCGATCTGGGCAGTACTCGCACGATATCCAGCTGATACTAGGCCGGTGGCGAAATGGCGGTAGGCGAATTCCTGTCCAATGTCGGGATGTGGTTCAAACCGCACATTGCGCCAAAATTGGGGCAGATTTTCGGCCGACCCTTGTACGATACTGGCCAAGAATCGCCCTGCACCTTGGGCATACGCTCAATTTTATATGCGAATCTATGACAGGTGCTCAGGGCCGGGCAGTATCGCGATACAAATGTGTCGCTATAGTATCTTAGAGATACTTTGGAGTATTTATATATTTGTATCGAAATACATTGAAGAAATGTATTTGTATCTGAGTAGTGAAATAATTTTACGATGTATTGATTTTATGCGATACTTTGCCAGGCTTAAGTATCTCGATGTATTTGTTGTCAAATTGCCTGTTGCGTAGGATCCAAGAATTTGAAGAAAACCGCCACAAAACATCCAAACTAATAAAAGGGGGCGAGAGATTGCCTTGCATATTGCACAAAGAAATCACTAAAATTAAAAAAGTGGCTAGAAGAATGGCTAGTTGTAGTTTTTTCTAATTTCTAGTTTTCTGTAGATTCCGTGTGTCATATAATTAGCGACGCACGCTCGCATATGAAGTTATCAGAAAAAACCGAAAACCATAATCTTCCAAACAGGAAATGAGGCGAAACACGGCTCATTTCGGGCAGACCACGTTCACGCATTTTACGACATGGAAGGCGGTAATTCCTCGGCTTTAGCAAGATACGGACAGACCCACGTGAGGGCGGATGCCTTTCGCTACCTTGACGACCACTAGGAAAGAAAGCTCAACGCTCCCTTCACCTTTTCTACTTTAGCAGCTTCCTCTCTTGCCTTCTCTCCAACGGTCGCGCGTTAAAGTGCAAAAGAGTGGAGGGCTTTTCTGGCTGGGATAAATGATTTTAAATGAGAATTTTGCTAAACGCATATCATTAAGTGGGCCGAAAGAATGAGGGAAGAAAGTCATGAGCCTGCTTTTCGCTACGAAAGTTTTGAAAATATAGCCGAATATTTCGTACCTTCTTTCCTTCGAAAGCTCTCCGCCTTCTCACTGTGATACATCCGCGGTACCCAAAGCATGTCAGCCGACCCCAGCTCACGAATTAGACACGAGCATTGCGTCACTCGGATGTATGCGCTCGTCAACAGCTAATCCGTTGACTCATGTTTGGATCCTCGTTCGTGGCCAATGGATGCCATGACTTGCGAAGGACAAGCTTCATAGGTGTGCTAAAAAACACGGTAGAAGCTTGGAGTCATCGTATTTGGTGAAATATACGTCACAACCTGGGTTGGGTAATTGACAGATTAACCAACCGAATAAGCGATTAAAGCTTTAATCGAAATCAATTTTTCTTACTGGTTGCTCTGTAAAAAATGGACTGAACAAACGAAAGTTAAAATAAATACTGTTACGCCGCGCAAACATTAAAGAGTAGACCTATTGAATGGCACACTTTTGGGTGAAATTCTAACCTAAAGTTAAAGTGGAAGGGCTTGATTTGCGACTTCAGACAAGAGCAGAAGGTTACATCTGTCCCGGCTACGTCAAGGTCGCTTCCGAGTGTCTGGTTAGCGCAGCAGAGGCTGCTGTGAACTATCAAAGGAGGCTACATTTGCCAAAGAATATCAACAAACCTCTTTACATCAAGCTGCTGAAGTAATAGTCCGTAAGCGTGAGCGTCTTTGAACTGTTTTGAACTGCGTATAATATATATATATATATATATATTGTAACGATAATTCTCCTCAGTCACTCAGTCGAGCCGTCTCGTAATCAGTTCCCGTCGTCTTCTTCCTCTTTCACTTTCTTATCGTAGCACTCTCCCCCCTCCTGATCTTGATTGCAGTCCGTCTGCAAAAAACGTCTACATTCTTTACGAAACTTGGACGTGGCGCGCTCGTGGGATGTATAGCTTGAGATGCGATACGTGCTCAGGAACGCACGTGTGTGTGCGGGGAGGTCGTCCATCAGTGAGGCCCTCGAGGTAGTACGTGACAGGCCCTCTCCGTTCCAAGATTCGATAAGGCCCTCGGTATCGGGGAAGAAGCTTAGCAGCTCTCCCGACAGACCGCGCAAGGTCCGTCTCACCATAACTTTATCTCCAATTTGAAACTCGTGCACATTATGGATACCGGCCTCTGACATATTGCCAGTCTCTTCCTGACTTCGCCGAATGGCATCCCGTGCCTGTCTACGAATTTCATCAAGAGAAGCATGTTGAGTGTCCCTGCAACGTTGTGTCCCGTTCACCCCAAGCCTTGTATCAATAGGCAGCGTCACGTCACGACCGTATTAGAGTCTGAACGGTACTTCTTTTGTGGTTTCTTGCTGTGATGTGTTCAGTGCGAACATGGCGTGGGGACAAAGTTATCCCAATTAGTATGCGTGGAGTTTACATCGGCAGACAAGATATCTGTAAGTGTACGATTGTTCTTCTCAACTAGACCATTCGTTTGAGGATGATACACGGATGTCGGAGAATGTCGTATGCCATGTCTCGCCAGACAATTTCTAAAATGGTGAGACATGAACGGTGTACCACGGTCTGAAATTATTGCGCGTAACGGGCCATGTCTCAGAACAATGTTGATATCAATAAACTCTTCTAGGAAATCTGCGGTAGCATCTGGCACCGCTAGGGCCTCTACCCATTTGGTTAAGTAGTCAACTGCGACTATGACTTAACGCATTTCCGCTCCGGGATTTCGGAAAAGGTCCGAGAAAGTCAATTCCAATTAGCTCAAACGGATGTTCTGGAGGTCCCAAGCAGCACGTTGTGAATGGGCCATCGCTGGCAAGTGTACTATGGCCAACCAGATTTTCGATGGCCCAAGCTTGGCCAGTGCTCGGCAATAGCAGTGTTTTGGTCCTCGTCTGGTGACTTGCCATTCACTTTATGCCTGTCGCTGGCCATTCACTTTAGGCCAGTGACTGGCCATTCACTTTAGGCCAGTGACTGGCCATTCACCTTGGGCCAGTGACTGGCCATTCACCTTGGGCCAGTGACTGGCCATTCACTTTTGGCCAGTGACTGGCCATTCACTTTTGGCCAGTGACTGGCCATTCACTTTAGGCCAGTGACTGGCCATTCACCTTTGGCCAGTGACTGGCCATTCACTTGCGGCCAGTCACTGGCCGAAAGGGCTGTAGTTATACACTTAATATATAATTTATCACAGACTGCCAGAAAATTTGGGTGTTCCTCAGAAGACTGTCAAAAGTTTCGGGAGGTCAAGTTTGAGAACACAACCCCAGAAACTTTTACATATTAATGACAAGCGAAGCTGCTGCAAGGTTGCTCAATATTTCTTGAACTTTTTGAGTAATAAGTCTTACGACGCTGGTTGCGACCACCATTCCAGTCGTCCGTGGGATCACGGATGGTATGTGGTCCCACCATTAAGATGCCCCGGTAGTGCAGCAGTAAAATAAATAAAAAAGTAACTTTAGGTGAAGGGACAGTGCAACGATGTTCAGTTACAATATTTTCACTTTACACAAGCTTACTCGCGCTAATGGGAAAGAGAAGCCTTGAGTACACAGTAAAAGTTTTTACACACTTAAGGGCGTAAATCAGTTCGTCCCTGGGCTAACACCCTTATGGCGTTCAGGCAAGCACCCTTCATTATGGGCGCTTGCTAGCACCCTTGGTAAAGGGTGCTCGGCATGCAATGGGCGCCTGCTGGGGTGGCCCAGTGGATGCTGGGCCACACCAGCCAATCCAGCACCGGGAGAGTATCATGCGAAGTTTTGGTTATGTGGAGTTCAAGGTCACATGACGCTCTCTCGACGCTGGATTGGCTGGGATGGCTGGTAGCGTCCGCCGCGCTCGGACAAAGGGTGAAATGAAGTATAGGCCCCAGTGAAACTTTTATAGGAATGCGTCCAATACACATATCAGAACTTGTAAATTGTACAAAAATCCTATACGGTATTGCATATTCTTATATTATTATTATATGATTTACAGCTTATCATGTTTACTGAACACATTTACACTTTTTCATTTAGAGGGATTGCCACATCACCACATACGAGGCATGTGATAAAGAAATAATGAGTCACACTGAACACAACTCACTTCATGAAGAAGTAATAGAAAAAAGCTCCTTGCAAGCCACATCATAACACCGTGGGCAATTGGGAAGTGCTACGGCGCCCCCCTTTCTCGAACTCTAAGTGAGCAAGCAGTGGCCCCAAGCATCGCACTACACGGCTGAACCATTGTGAGCATCATGGGCTGCCACAAACAAAGCATGTAAAGCTTTCCTGTTTGCAGATCAAGTGACATGTTTTGTTTGTCTCAGAGGATTGCAGGCAACACGCTTCACTTATCACTTGTTTTCTTATGCGCATCTGTTTACTAATTGGAAGCAGGGTAGAGGGGGGTGGTTTAGCCCTTGACTGAACCACAGCAGTATTTTATTAGGTGAAGCTCATTATGACATCAATTAGAATGTGTTAAATTGAAGATTTATTAAACCCTGAAAAATGGAAAATACAATGTATGCCATTCCAAGACATAAAGAATGCTATCTGCAAACATGTAATGAAAAATATCACAGAATGAACTTGCACTCTACGGCAAAAAAAGGAAATGTTTCAGTAGAAGACGCTATCCTCTTGCTCACGTACAAGGAAAATTATAAAGTTCTGGAAGACAACTATGGATGAGGAACTCGTCTAGCTAAATTTTAAGCACCTCGCCTAAAGGAAGTCAGCATAAGTTATCACAGAAAGTGCCCAACATTTAAAGAAAGAAAAAGAAAACAGGCCTCCGTAAAACCTTCTATCATTCGTTCTGGAAGCAAAATAAAAATGAACCTGATAATACTGGCGAGAAAAGTGCATTAGATACTTTTAAAACGGCTCACAAAACGTATCTTCAACCACATACCTTTCTGCAAACTTTGTTCAAAACTTTAATTACGACTGTCCTTGGATTTGTGTCGCCCAAGCCAAGGAAAATCCTCTCCAGAGCAACCAGGTGTTGGAGGCCTTGCATTTGTACTGGATGCTGAAAAGCCAATATGCTGCCAACAACATGCACAGCCCCTCTTCTGCATTAAAAACGGAGAACAAGCGCTCACGATTCACAACAAGGTGAAGAAAGTCTGCATCGTCCAACTTTTGCTTGGTGTAGAGGACACATGGTGTCGGTGGGATGTTCTGGTCCTGCGTTAGGTAAAAGGATAAAGCAAAACATATTTTAATGTAGAAGGCCAAAACATGTTTGCTCTCGTCAACTGCTATTATTCGCTGCAGTTAAGGCCATGAGCATCAGCCTCCACAGGCATACAGTGCTTATGTTGGAACAAGTAACCGGCGTCTGCAGCAATCTAAAACGAATGAGGAATTAATATCGGGGCAACATCACAACATGAAAGTATTGCGATATCATCTTAGGGACACTTGTGAGTATCTCTATTTCTGTACCAAGATGCATTTGCGAAATCTATTTGTGTTTCAGTAGTGAAATACTTTTGCGATGTATTATGATACGCTGCTAGACTTATGTTTCTTGTTACATTTATTGTTAGAAATGAGCTGACAGGTTTGGAGATAAAAAAAATAGAAGCCACGGAAAAATCCGACTCATCACTGGTTTGTTTTCGCAATGAGTGATTTGTTGCTTTGGTCTCACTTCTCACTTTTACAGCGGCCAGTTTTCTTTCTGCTTACAGCAGCCTTTCTGTGTACATTTGAGGTTATTCTATGGGTAAGAGGCCA
Organism: Ixodes persulcatus; assembly: GCA_013358835.2. NCBI lineage: Eukaryota > Metazoa > Arthropoda > Arachnida > Ixodida > Ixodidae > Ixodes > Ixodes persulcatus. The sequence goes on along the minus strand of JABSTQ010001502.1, from coordinate 5,486 downwards.
CCAACAAATGCACAGATCAGAAACAATATGTCTAAAAGAAGAAGGCGAAAAGCATGGACGTTTGGGCAGACACGCTTTGTCAGGCGGTGTCATCGGTCGCCAGCGTTCATTGGCTGCGATAATGGGTTCTTATCGGTATCAGCGAACATAGCCAAGGGAAGTCAAGTTGCAAAAAAAAAAGGGACAAACACCGACAGAAGGCGGGGAGCTCAGGTGCTACAATCTATGTTTGCCACGGACGCACCCTTCTCACCTCGCCACCCTGCATATATGAACCGTATAGGGCTGCCGACTGACCATAACGGTAAATGCGAATATTTGTCCCTTGGCCAATGTTAATTTTTTTGCCTCCTCCTCTACACTGAAAAACCCAAAGATGAGGGTTACAGAAACAGCAAACATAAGAATGTCTCGTATGTAGCTGTAGAAATTAATTTTCAAGGGCTACATTTTAAGTACAGTCGCCGGCCATATGAACTCCCCCGTCCGAACACCAACCGGTGCAGCGAAAATCTAGCATGCAGCGTGTCGAGGTTGACGGCTGTGGTTTTCAACGGTGGAGGGGGTGATTACACATTAAAAGGTGCTCGTGATAATATATTTCTACAGCTATCTATGATACACTGTTGCGTTTACACCTCAATGCACCCCTCGAATTCGTGACAGACAAAGGTGTTCTGACAAAATATACAATGAGCTATCTGCGTCAAGAGAATAGCAATCTCGGTGGCCCAGAAGGTAACCTGCGGCTGCTGGATGACTTGATCTAAACGGACCCAGAATTTGCGGGCTTGAAGAGAGGTGCAGAAACTATGTGACATTCAACTGAAAAGTTAATAAGCTCAAATCATTATCCATTTTAAGCCAAAATCCATGATTTGCACGTGCCTATTATTTTCAATATGAAGCCAAAGGCGAACGAAGTAGTAGTCTGTTGATTTATTGCCGAATAGAATACACTTTGAGTACCAAACTGGATGCTTTCCTTATGTTTGGAAGGTTGCGATAATAAATGCAATACTTAATTGGGTGAAAAGCAAAGCTTTGTAACAATTATGTGCACGATTACATTCTACAAGTCGTTTTACGTGTATACACACAGCATTCTATTTGAAAGCTAACAGAATTTAAAAAAAAGCCGTGAGAGTTATGTCAGTGTCTTCTTCACTGCGTGTTCGTGGGACTCGGCGGACATTAGTAAAGGGGATAATTGTCACAGTATGTTGACTAATTGACCAAAATCTGTTAGCTTTGTAATTAATGGCTGTATGGACCATGTTGCAACTGCAGTGTTAAAAGCCAGTCAATATTAAAGGCTATCCCTATTTAAACCATTCACAGAAAGCGAAGCGGCTTCGAGGTATTCATTGTCCAACTTTTGCGTTTTAAATGTCGGATGCAAAAACCGCGCTCAGCTTGAGCTCAAGAATTCGTGCCGTTAATGGTGGGTAATAGAGTGACCTAGTCATACCGGGTACGTCGTAACTATTTCGACAGTATGTCCTTGGTGGAAGCATCGGCGTCATGCTTCCAGGATAGTGAAGGTGCGTCCGAAGCAACCACGTCCGCACGACATCCTGAGGCCTTCTGAGCGCAAGATTTCGCAATTGGGCGACGAAAAGGCAGATTTGTAGCACTGAATATCTCGAAACTTGTTGCCAATCGCAAATTGTGTAAATTGTGTTAGTCTTTAATATTCACTGCCTTTGAAACTAGAATTGAAACATATCCCATAAAACCATTGTTAAAAATTTTGGTTAATTAGTTTTGAATAACATACTGCTAAGGGTTTTCCCCTTATGTAATGTCCTCTTAGCCCCACAAACGCACAGTGAAGCCAACATCCAAGTAACACTTACACCGTTTTTTTTAGCTTTGTTTGAATCAAAATAGAAAGCTTTGTTTTTATGTATATATAAATATATATAAATACCGGTGCATGTGCATGCAGCCGTGCACTATCCCACTATAGAGGTTCACTTTTTTCTGAAGTAAAGGTCCACTTTTTTCTGAAGCCAGTTTTACATAAACCCCCAGCACTGCATGTACCAAAGGCCGCCAAAAATGATTGCTTACCTCATAGAACACTCTGTGCGGCTTTAAGAGAGAGGCTTGCGGTCTTTGACGGTGGGTCTATCCGCTTGGTGCAGCTGGGACCTGCAAGTTAATGCAGCTTGCCATATACCAGAAAGTAACAAAGAAAAGGCCAGTATATACCAGAAAGTAACAAAGACAAGGCCAGTATTACATAAACCCCCAGCACGGCATGTACCAAGGACCGCCAGAAATGATTGCTCACCTTATAGAACGCTCTGTACGTGCGGCTTGAAGAGAGCGGCTTGCGGTCTTTGACGGTGAGTGTACACGCTTGGTGCAGCTGGGACCTGCAATAAATTCAATACCGCTTGCCATATCCCACAAAGTAACAAAGAAAAGCCAGTAATACATACGTCTACAGCACGACATGTCCCAAGGACCGCTAGAAATTCTCGCTCGACTCATAGAACACTTCATGCGACAAAACCCTGCATTAAGGACCGATTGAACTTAGTATAAATGTTGCAGAAAAATAAGGATCTGTATTCAGCTGTGTCAAAACACGTGATCTAATGTAATAATTGTGTGGCCTTATAGAACACTACTGAAATAATTTTGACTAAAGAGAGTGACCACAAGTGTATACTGAAAGAATCACTAACAATGATGAAACCTAGAAATCTATTAGTGCCTTCCCTGTGTTTTGCCATCGAGTGGAAGAAGTTTCTTGGCGTATATTTTTGTTAGAAACAGGTGTGATGCGCCCGTCTGTTTTTTTTTTTTAATCTTGATGTTGTGCATATTTTTTCATTTCCTAGGTTGAAAGCTCAAGGGCATTCCTTGTTGTTTGTTTAATCACATTTACCCAGATGTTAGTAGGTAGCTTCTTTATGTTTACTGTCCTTGGGTATGTTAGGGTTGTGAACAGTATAACGCTGTAAGGTCCAGGAAGGAATTCCCTTTGTAAAGTGGTGGTAAGCAGAAGAGAAATTGTAAAGAGTGACTTCATGTCCTCCCCTATGTTTTCTCTTTTGGGTCACCTATTCATTTTTTGTCCATTAATACTCAGCTGTGTTTGACACTTCTCTGCGTTTGTGTCATCCTTCAGAGAACCCGTACTTTAATAAATTATTTGTCTTTAGCCTCTATAGCTAGCTTGCACCCTCGTTTTTGTTTTTGTTCATTATTAAATGACTGTAGGATTCAAATGCAAGCACGGTCTTAATGCATACTAATAAATAGCAGCATACTTTTATTGACTATTGTTGATGATTGGACCAGTTGGTAGTCAATTATTGAAAAGGAATCATGACGAATATGGGAACAGATGATATGAACACAACAAAGCGCTGTGTTGATCTCCTCCTTCTTGTCCGTGCCATTCACACTCCATGTTTTTAATAACACATTTTTTAAGTAACTTTCTGCTTGGTATCATCTGTATAGGGGTTCACTGGAACGACCCACCTGCCATTGCATTCACTTTAGGGCAGCTCCCCCTTCCTCATGGTGCCATCGTTGAGGAAGTGCAAGGCGGGTGTCACTCTCACTCTTGTGGTTCAGTTCCCCAGGTTCCCATAGGTTTCAAGCTGCTAGACAAACTGAGTCAGGCCTTCCAGCCCTGCAGGAAATGTCAATTCCACTCTTTAAGACGTAGACACCCACATTTTGCGTGTACCTGAAAGAAGCTCTAACAGAGAGGAAACAAAATGATTGGCCTTTTTTGAATGCATGCTTTTCTTTTGCTGAGAACATACATAAACGTTACACGCTATTGTACATTCAGTGGTGCGGCTTAATTTATGAAGAGCACTTTTTTTATATAACTTCGAGCTCTTAAAGAAAAATTCAATATAATGGGTCGGACATAAATGGTTGCTATGAACTGTCCTATACATTTACACATTACCTGATATCATAAAAAGAGTAGAGTAGCGTAGGGCTGCACTGCACCAATTACGAATTTGTAACCAATTAGCAGTTGGCATTTATTTCTTCCCATTGGCTATTATTCCTTGACAGAAAGAAAAACCGGGCGAGTTGGTACGGTGGTAGTCTTTGAACTCCATCGAATATTCAGGTTTGAATTTAGTTAATTTTTTCCACCTTTTTCATGTTTTTGCTTTTTCTAGCTGCTCTGCTTTTTGTAAGGGCTTTCGCCACTACTAAAAAACGTGACATCTAAACTCCTTTTTTTTTTACATCACACAATCGTAAACTTAAAAAGTGTGCCGGTTCGGTAAACGCGAAGAGACCTAATTTCCGAGGGTAAAAGCGCTAAAACAACGGACAAGTAAAAGAAACAAACAATACAGAGCGTTGTTTGTCCGTTGTTTTTAGCGCTTTTACCCTCGGAAATATGAATCACCAACTAGCCCAAGTGCATACCCTTCTGCGAAGAGACCGCGCGTCTCTACGGCACAGGCATTAGCTTAGGCAAAAAATCATGCTGCTCGCTCTTGTAACGTTTTTCTCGCTCCCGCTTTATGAAACAAATCGGTGGCGAGCGGCTGTTAGGACAAGACGTCAGAACTAGCGTGACCTGTGATTAACACTTTGGGACGGCGACTGAATGCTTGAACTGCCGTCAGACGGCACTTGAACGCTCCGCAAAAGCGTCGTCGGAGGAGCGTCGGAGGACGGCGCCCAACATGCCACGGTTCCGCCTGCGCGGGAATCTTCCTCACACTGCGGAGCGAGCCACAGGTTTTGAAGAAGATGCGCTCTTTTCAAATAACGAAATAACACAGGAAAGAAGCGTAGCTAGAATCAAGCATAGCTTAGCAAGCACACGGTACACGACAAAGTTTGAAACAGCAGCCCACTTCGCAGAAACAAAAGAAGGTTGCTTACCGGCGTTTGCACGAGTCGTGCATGGGCGGCTCTGCACTTACGGGCTTTGGCAAGACGCAGCGTCTCCCAGCTCTCAGTCATCGATTGATATTCTTGAACACGGTATTCATAAGGAGGATATCTAAAATATCAACTAAAATGACTAAAACGTAAAACGAAAGGTGGCTTCCGAATCCTCTGGAACTCTAACGACCATTTAACCCACTGATCTCAATGACTATTGCTGGATCGCGTTTGACCAGCTCTGCCTATGGGCCGGAATGCGGTCACAGTCGGCCATCTTTAGGTAGAGTTATATCATCTCTAGCATCATAATAATATGGCGGACTGCGCAATGGCGGCAGGCTGCCATAAATAGCCGTAGATCTAGTCACTGTACCGTAGGTGATATTTCGTGCTTGATTGAAGTTGTTCGACGAAGCAGATTCTTGAAACCCGGCGTGAACGGTAGCCTCGTCTTTGAGGACCCGGCGAAAGTTCTACGAAAGCGCAGCACCGGGGGAAAGCAGCGCAGCTCGCATCGAAAGCAGACTACGTACCGGCGTCTGCTTTCGATGCTTCTTTCGATGCGACTTTCGATGCGGCTGTGCTGCTTT
>JABSTQ010001501.1:0-63621 GCA_013358835.2 Ixodes persulcatus | reverse complement strand
CGAAAATTGCTCTGCCTGGGCACTCACTCTCAGCTGCAAAAGCAGCTGACACACTCGTGTTGCGAAAGACTCTGGGGCCACTGAGGCGGTGGTGATGACTCCACCGTCCCTTCCTTCTGCGTCGTCCCCCCGGAAGGGGGAGCGAGCCCCTCGCTCGTCCTCTCTTGGAAGAACTTCGCCGAGGAAGCAGCACGTTTCACGTGCAGTGGAGAATGCAAATGGGGCAATGGGTCAGCCCAGTACGTCGACCGCCTCTCCAGCAGGGCCAGGCAGAGGCCGGGGGTTGCCTACCCGGTCGTCTGATAGCCACCAGGCTCCTGGCAGGCTTGCCAACAAGGCTCTGGACGCAGAGATGACAGCGGATGCTGGCACCACTTCTGCTCCAGAAACTGACATAGAGGACATGGAGTGGCAGACAGCAAACAGAAAGCAGAAGGGGAAAAAGCCAGTAGTTCCTCCAAAATAATCATTTCATTCCTACCCTTTTTTTAAATTTTTTTCTTTAATAGGGGCATTTCCATAAAGAATGACTGCGATCATTCAATGGAACTGTCGTGGGCTTATGAGGAACTTCGACGATGTGGAGTTCCTCTTGGAGGAACATCGGCCACAGGCTCTATGTCTGCAGGAAACTCATCTTAATGCAAGTCTTACAAATTTTCTTAGGCGGTATTGCATTTTTAGAAAAGATAGAGCTGACGCATCTGTTTCTGCAGGGGGGGTTGCAGTGATTGTGCCAAAGCACGTTCCCTGCTGTGCGGTCGATTTAGCCACTGGACTGGAGGCGGTGGCGGTGCGCCTCCTCCTTCACAAAGTCGTCACTGTGTGCTCCCTGTACATACCTCCTTCTTTTGCTCTTACCTTAAGTGATTTTAACGATCTTTTACTCCAACTCCCAGAACCCTTTCTTTTACTCGGAGATTTTAATGCCCACAACTGTCTATGGGGTAGCGACCACGTTGACACCCGTGGTCGAATGATTGAATCAATTTTAACGTCCCACTCACTTTGTCTTTTTAACACGGGAGAGCCAACCTATTTTAGCCCATCCTCACTATCATCCTCATGTATTGATCTTTCCATCGGTAGTGCTTCCATTTTTACTTCTTTTACATGGGTCGCAGATACTAACCCACATGGAAGCGACCACTTTCCGATTTTTTTGAAAAACAACCTTCCTCCGAAGTGCGTGCCGATGCGGACTGCCCGTTGGAAGTTTGATAAAGCAGATTGGTCTGTTTTTACCGAGGCGACGCAGCTTGCATGTACATCATTTGATAAAATCTCGGTGGACCAAATTACAGAACTGTTAAGTGAGTGTATTCTTCATGCAGCATCTCTTGCTATTCCTATGACTTCCACGCATCTTCCTCGGAGACCCAAGCCGTGGTGGAATGAAGAGTGTACTGAATCGAGAAAAAAACAAAACAGAGCATGGGGTATTTTTCGACGTTACCCCACACAGAGTAATCTCCTCGCGTTTAAACAAATGAGAGCTCGGGCAAGAAACATTCGCCGCCAGTCTAAGCGAGACAATTTCCAGGGGTACGCCTCTTCAATTAATAGTACTGCAACACTAAAAGAGGTCTGGGATAAAGTTCATAGGATCGAGGGGCGATACCATGCTTTCGCAGTCCCGCTTCTTTCCCACAATGGGGTCTGCCCAGAGAGCCTAGAGGGTCAGGCCAATCTTCTTGGTCAGCATTTTGCTCGTGTATCAAGTTCCGAAAACTCTTCCTCCGCATTTCTTAGATACAAAGAGCGAGCGGAAGCGCATGCCGTGAAAACCTCCGGTGCTGTTCGTGAGGCTTACAATCAGCCCCTCACGCAGCACGAGCTTGAAATGGTCCTTCGCTCAACTAAGCCTTCAGCTCCTGGACCTGATGGTATCCATTACCGGATGCTTACTCACCTTCATCCTTCTACATTACTCCTTATTCTGTACCTCTTCAATCGCATCTGGCAAGAAGGTAGATTCCCACTGGCATGGAAGGTAGCCATAGTCATACCACTTCTGAAACCTGGGAAGGACGCTTCCTCCGCATCTAGCTACCGCCCAATTGCCCTCACCAGTTGCCTAAGCAAGACATTTGAACGCATCATTAATAAAAGGCTCATGTACTTTCTAGAAAAACAAAACATTTTAGATAAAAATCAATGTGGGTTCCGTTCCTACCATTCCACAGCTGACCACTTGGTGCGTCTTGAAACTACTATTCGCGAGGCTTTTGTTAATAAACAACACTGCATAGCAGTGTTTTTCGACTTGGAGAAGGCGTACGATACAGCATGGCGCTATGGAATTCTTCGTGACCTATATGAAGTAGGGGTACGTGGGAGGTTGTTTGGTATCATAAAGAGCTATCTTTCTGAGCGAACCTTTTTTGTCAAGTTGGGTACTGCTCTCTCCAGAGAATTTGTTCAGGAGACTGGAGTTCCACAAGGTGGTGTCTTGAGTGTCACTCTCTTTATAGTCAAGATGAACTCAATAGCCCGATCTATACCTCCATCAGTGCAATATTCTCTTTATGTAGACGATCTCCAGATCTCCGTCTCATCATGCAATCTTTCCATTTGTGAACGTAGACTTCAAGTTGTAATCAACAACCTCCTGAAGTGGGCGGACGAAAATGGTTTTAGGTTTTCTCCTGATAAGACAGTGTCCGTATGCTACTCTCGAAGAAGGGGAATCTCCGAAGAGCCTACCTTACGAATGCACCAGATTCCCATCCCTGTAAAAAAGGAGCACAAGTTTTTGGGCCTTATTTTTGACCGTCAATTGTCCTTCACATCTCACATAAAAAACCTGAAGATAAAATGCCAAAAATCACTGAACCTCCTTAAAGTTCTGTCCCACAAGACATGGGGCTCTGATCGTAAATGTCTTTTGCAAATTTATCGCTCTGTAATTCGCTCACGCCTGGACTATGGTAGCTTTGTGTATGGATCTGCTAGGCAATCGGCTCTCAAGGCACTGGACCCCATCCATCATCAGGGACTTCGTTTAGCAACTGGAGCCTTCAGAACGTCGCCTGTGCTCAGTCTCTATGCTGAGGGAAACGAGATGTCCCTTGACAGACGGCGATCCTCCCTGGGATTTATGTATTCGTTAAGGATACGATCAGTCGCACAGCATCCAGCCCGGGAGGCTGTGGAGGGCACTAAATATCAGAGGACATTCGAAAACAAGCCTAGCATTATCCCTCCATTTGTGATGAGAAACCGTAATTTTGCAGAGTCTGTTGGGATAGACAGTAAGCTCCCGGTTGCTACAGTTGCAAGGACGGTGGCACCATGGGATTTTAACTGCATTCGTTGTGATTTTTCATTAACAAAGTTCAATAAGAAGGATACCCCAACCGAGGTCATGCGACAAGAATTTTTCGAACTGCACAAGGAACATGATTCTCATTCCCACTACTACACAGACGGTACAAAAACTGAATCATTTGTTGGCTGTGCCATGATTGGCCCTTCAGTAAGAAGTGTTCGTAGGTTAAATTCGTCGGCTACTGTTTTCACTGCTGAACTGCATGGCCTTCTGCTTGCAGTAGATCATATTATCCAAACAAGCAACTCCCAATCAGTTGTATATACAGACTCGCTGAGTGCTTTACGGGCTCTGACGTCACTTGAAACCCCAAAGAATGTCCTCGTTGTTTTATTACAAAACAAAATAGTAGCAGCAACCAGGAAAGGATGCAGTGTTCTATTCTGCTGGGTACCGAGCCATGTCGGAATTCCAGGGAATGAAGAGGTAGATCGTGCTGCGGGCACTTCTGGCAACCGTGCTGTAGACATTAGTAGTATCCCCTACAGAGATTACTGTGCCTTAATCAAATACCATGTTAAAGCTCAGTGGCAGGCAGAATGGAGCCTGCAGGTGTCAAACAAACTGCACATGATCAAGCCCTTTCTTAGTGAGTGGCAGAGTGCTAGGCACAGAGACAGGTTCTATGAGGTAGTCCTTTGTCGACTACGCATTGGACACACACGACTCACGCATGGACATCTCTTACGTGGGGAGGACCCTCCTGAATGTCAACATTGTCAGGAACCGTTAAGTGTCTTACATATCCTTCTCATATGTCCTGCTTACGATGAAAAACGCCTTCACTACTTCTCCCAGTTGTACAAAGAGCATGTCCCTTTACACCTATGTGTGTTACTCGGAAACGAGCCACTACTCCCACCTACCCAGGTTTTTAAGTTTTTAGAAAGTATTGATCTTTTACACAAATTGTAGTTTTATACGTAATGTAAGTTCCTGCCCATAGTTTATACATTTTTCATGTTCATAAATTCATAAATTACCAGCTACTAAAGCTCTTTCTTCTCCTAAATCCTCTTATGCAATAGTCTCATTTCTTGGCGCATCATAGCCTCAGTTGCTTTTGCGCCATAAAACCACAATCTACTACTACTGCCAGGTGAAACAAGTTGTAAAATTTCTAAAGGAAATATCGTACACACCAAGAGTGCCACATGGTAAAGAGCAAATGTTGAACTCGACTACTAAACATAACCCCAGTTTCAGAAGTGAAGTCGAAATGTCTTGGAGCTGTTTACGCAACAAGAAGTTAGTTGGATTCGCCAAACAAAAAAAAAGCAAGTGGTGCACATACCTACTTTAATAGCATCTGGGGCAGGTCTTGCGAGATTTGCTTGTTAGAAGAAAGAAATGATGCTGCTCCGGTATTCAAAGCCCGTGTATTTCGAGAAACCCCCAATAACTCATCTGAAAGATTCATGCAAATATGTAGGTATGGGCAAACCACATCTGAAAACGTACCAAAAACATACAGAGGGCGGTTTTACAAAGATGCATCTAAATGCAATTGCAATTTTCAGAATTGTATAAAATACAAAAAACATGAGCAACTCTTCCAAACACTTTTCAATCAAAATAATTTTCCCATAGTCCGATATCAGCGATCAAACATGAACCACAGCAAACTTGCATAAATAAACAGAGGAGAGTAAATGCAGCATCAAGAAGTTACTAGTTCCACTTAGCCCATGCATTTCCTGCCTCTCTTAATTTGTTACAGTACTTGCGCAGAAACCAAGCGGCAAGAGGCGAGGTGTTGAGAGACCGGTGGCCGAGTGGTGCTAAAACTTTGCATCTCGGACCACACGAGGCAGAAGGTTTTGCTGAGAACCCACGGATCTCCGCCACTGCCCGTTTCAACATGAGTGTGGTATCGGCTCACTATTGCGTGACGCACTAGGTTATGAAACAATTTTCGGACTTTGGCCAAATAAGTGTGGCAGTTCCTGTGTCACTTGTACAGTGAAGATCAGAAAACAGTTATTGCCTAGGTGCGCTAGTTTTTGTATAAAAAATGAAACAGATTGAAGCGTGTGGTGCCCCAAGAAAGATTGGAGGACCTGGAGCCATTCAGTTTGACGCTGAAGATAAATGCTTGGCAGTCGTATGTCGCTAGCGAAACAACGAAGGAATGCCTTTGCTGACTTCGGGTAGATGATGCCACTAATATTCTGTGTAGTAAAAGTCAAGAGTATGAGACTTTTTGATATATTAATTTATGTTTCAACAACATTTACAAAAGGTTAGCCTCACATAAGCAGATAACTGCGCTCTCACTACACTGCACTCAATACGACATAATGCCGTAGCCTCCATTGCAGGTACACTTAACTGCTGGTTGGGAAATAGTCCGGTTTTCCCTTTGCAGTTATGCAGCACATTTACTTACTTTTGCTAAGGTAAACAAAATACAAGTGACAAGCTCCAGATACTTTTAATGTTCGAATTGTTTCATGGGCCCTGTAAATTGGCAATGTTTGGTGAGGAGCTCAACCTTGTTTACTATAGTTCTTCAGGTAAAAACAAGTACAGTTTTAAAAATGCATGTGCACTCTTATATTACATCTTTGCCAACCGCCTGTTGCCTATGGACAGTTAACGACTACCATCTTGGTACTTTTGTTCGACATAAGGCAACATTGAAACAAAGTAAAACCTCGTCAGACGTGGCATGTTCTTCATGATGAACTGCTCATCGAACGGCATTCTGAATGACGCAAAATTGAGAAGCGACCTAACATAAAAAAAAGCAGAGCACCTTTTTGGTACATAGCATGGTGTACTGCACCTGGCTGTGAAAGCCTCTGTGACGGTCAGCGTTCGAGAAGAAAGTGCCGCCTTTGCTTTTTTTAACCTTAAGGTTCCTCCTTCAATAAGAGGCCAGCAATCATCTGTGTCCGGGCACTTGATTTCTAGGATGGCATTATGGAATTCAATAATACCGTTGGGAATGGCGGAGATCCAGGGCAGCTGCGCACATACTATGTTCCACACAAGGAAACCCTTAACTGTCTCTCTCTCAAACTGTGTTTGTGAACGGGCTCCAAATGCTGGCCACGCCTAGTTGCAGCATTCCCGCGGAACGTACTGCTGGTCAGCGACACCACCGTCTTGTCGTGAAAAGTCACTGACATTTTGGGCATCCGTCCTACGTTGGACGCCGGAACGCTCAACCGCCACAACCCTCGCCATAAGCATTTGTCGTGCCCCTCATTTGGTTTTCTAATTCTGCCTCTTCAGCACTGCTCAACACAACATAGTCTGTGTAAAACACGTTACACCGCAAGCAGCTTTCTGGATCGGCATGGCTCTCGTGGCTTGGCCGTGGATCAGGTGCCTCATCAGGACCGCAGGATGGCATCTGGACAGGCGCTTTAAGGGTGTCGTAGAACAGCGTTCCTGCAAGGGCACGGAAAGAAACAGTTAAACTGAAGAATGTTATATTCCTGACAGTCATGCTCCTCGCACAGATCCGAGTCTTCACTTTTTTTTCGTCCTCTAGATGGTCAAGTGCCTGTTCACATTTTTTTGCTTGTCTGGCAGGTCACCTTCTAAAGTGTAATTGAGTGAATGTGTACTGTAGCATAAACAGAGCCAGTAAGTCTTACACAAACTACATATCCATAGGTGCCAATTGAGTGCACATACCATATTTATAGACTGTATTGCCACTTTCACACTGTCTTTATAAGAGATGGCAGGGACTGTCACTTCAAATGTCAGTAATAATTTATCCAATTATTGAGCTGAGTAGACCTGCTTAAATCCTTGGCATCACAAACTTTTTGGCAAATGTGTCATTTTTTCGCTGCATTTATTTATTTATTCATTTTATTTGAGTACCCTCAAGGCCCTGAGGCATTCCGGTGGTCCACAAAACAAAATTGCAGAACTGCTTTTGGGACACCATTAACTGCATTTTCACTTGGTAGAAGAAACTGGTTTGTCTTCAGTTCCCTTCTGCCAGATACAAGTTGCAACCAGCCGTCCGTCCGTGTTATTACTTCTTGCAAACTCTGGTAGCTAGACGGGCATTTTATCTCCAGCGGCCCTTCTCCACAGCAGCTACACTTAGTCCATAAGGGGTTGCTGCAAGAGAGGGATGTTGTGGGGAGGTATGAAACCCAGATTTCTCACACACAAAGTTCATGTGGAAAGGGAAGGCATCTCTGATGTGATGTTCTCTTGCAACTGGTTCTTTCTCAATTCTTCATCGTGTTGCAAGGGTAGAAATTTTCTGCTCACTGGGATAGCACATTTTTTAAGAGACTTAGTGATGGCTTGCTAACTGGTGTGGAGCAAGCTGACCTTGCATTTGAAGCAGTCGCTGTTCCTGACCAGAAGGCGAACCAGGTAGTTGAAGCTGCCTGGTCTTTCGTGTTGGCCTCCACGGATTGTGATACCTGTAAGATTGCTAGTCTTGTGTTCATATTTGCTGGGGAGCCGTAATATTCCGTAAAATGCCCCACCCCAAAAGAAAACCCACCATTTCCGCTTTTTTTTTTTTAAACATAGCTCTTTTTTAGTAATTGCAGTGCCCCGACCAATGGGAACCTGGGCCAAAATTGGTTGAGGTAATTACGGTGGGAACATTGCTGACTGGGAAGGATAGTTGTACATGTTCCATTGCCCCTCTGTGTGAAAACAAGTTTGGCAGGTCAGAGAATAAAATACAGCATCTTTTTAAAGTTTTTGTGATCACACACCGAAAATTAGCCCACTCGTCATTTTCACCAAATTTGCTCTTGCTTTTAGGTGCGCTATCACGGTATTTACCCTTTTTGTGCTTAACGCGATATGCCAGCTGCGACACCCCTCTATTTACAACTATCCATAATACACTGATTATCATTCCGTTTCACCCCGTAGAACAAAACAAACCCAGCTCTCGCAGCATGAGGTAACTCACACGCTGCTACTATGAGCTCGCACCTGAATCCTTTGCCTGTGCATTAAAATGTACAAGCAGGCCAAATGACACTACAAATATTTCTGCTAAAGTTTAGGATTATGTAACACAACACAAGGGTTGTGGCAGACAAGCAACAACTAAACTACCTCTTCTAGAACACCAGCAGAGCAATTCAAAGCATGCTAATCTTCAAGATTAGCTTGTTGGTAATCATAGAGGCTTGGCATATAATTAACTACATCACATAGATAGCTTGCATGCTTGATGTTGGTTTGTAATTATGAATTGTGCTACACTTATTAACCTCAGGATCAATGGAGATCCTCCTTGCAACGTGGTTGCACCGTGCCATCACTGTTTCCCAAGATGGAGGCTTGTCATCCTCGTACAGGCTGCCGAGGAGTGCTGTTGGGTACTTTTCCGCATTCAGGATGTACTTGTGGCCGTATCCTTTAGTTATGGAGAGAATAGCTGACTGTGCTCCTGATGCATGCAGTTGTGCGAAGAACTTGTTCACCTCCTCATCAGTAGGTCTGGGAATATTTTTTCCCGGCTTTCCAAATGTTTAAGCTTCACTGGCATCAAGGTGTTGTTTCTTGGCGGTCGCAGATGAAAAGTCAATCTTGGCAATTGGGCAGCAGGTCACATTCTTGATATAAACGGGCCGCCAGCTGTTGGCTGCATCAGTGGAGGCTGTGCCATCTCGCTGCTTTGCAACAGCTTCTACTGGGTGTCTCAAATAGCGGCCGGGCTCTTTAAATCGACTGCGAAAATTCATTTCTTAACCTATCGAGCTACGATTGTGTGCAGCATTGCCCACAGGTGGTGCATTTTTACAAAAAAATTTGCAAAGAGCAAACTTACCTGAGGAAAAAGTAAAAAAAAAGAAGGCTTAACTCCTATGGAAACGCAGCGAAGCCACCGGTCTTCAAACAATAAGGCGCTGTTTAGCTCGGGAGACGAGATGGCGCAAGCAGTCGCGCCGCCAACAAATGAGCATACGGCGCCGAAGGTAATCTTTTCGATGTTCCGCAGGCGGCGAGAGCTCGGGAAGACGCAATCGCAGCATACGCTTTATTGTGTTTCTGCTTAGCATGGCCACGAAAACACAAATATGTTAATTTGGGTATAGATGTGTTTTTCCGTCCGTGTTGGCAGCAACTGCATTTTGTTTGGTGGAGCGAAGACAGAGACATTGGAGAAGGCTTCATGGGAGTGATGCATCCAAATGCATGTGTGGTTGGCCCTAATGAGGGCCGTTTGGTTGTGGGCACAGCCCGCAACCAAAACAAACCACACACGCACAAAAAAAAACACAACTGGGCAGTACCTTTAGCGGAGCTCAACATGTCCTCCCCGGAGGTCGACACAACTACGCAGCCGGCAGCGGTATTCCTCAAAGGCTGCGCTCTGCATCCTGTCAGAAATCAACAGGAAGGCTTCCTCAATGCGAGCCTTCCGGTTGGTCATGGTGACAATGTGGCCGACGTACACCTCGGACTTGTTGAATTTCAAACGAAAAAATCGCAGACCTTCAGATTCGGGGAGCGTGGTGGCCGCGGCATGGTGGAGGACGCCCTGCCCATCTACCAGCTAGGAAATGTGCTTCCAGTCAATCATGCACGGTGGACGCGTAGTGCACAGGCACCCCATCCTGCTGAAATACGCAGGTTTCTGCATGTGCATCTGCTCTGGTTCGGGAAGATAGATCGCAGCATTACAGAAAGGCCACTGGCCTGTACCTGAGGCCTGTGGTGCCGCAGTATTACAGAAATTTAACAAACAGTAACAAAGATTTAATGCAAAGGACATATGGGATGGTATATGTGAGTTTGAAAAGGAGGTGTCCGTCACAGCCGCAGGAAGTCTAATGCCTCCTTGCACCAGGCTTTCATGTCCTCTTTCTCTTGGGGGGGGCACTCGGTGAGGTGCCTTGGTAGCAAGCGCCTCAGTGGTCCTGATGAGGAATGAATTCCGGTGTCGCACAGTGTGGCCGAGCAGTGGCTGCAATCTACCGGATCTTGTATGGCGTAGGTTTCCCACCAGCGGGAGTGTTGAATTGCTTGGGTGGAGGGTGGCTTGCAAGAAGCCGGAGTGACGCAAACTTTCGGCGGAGAAACAATGGGATCCATTCAACTATTTTTAGGAGTTCCTGCATAGGTACGTCACGGTAACGCGGCAGACCTGGGGAAGCCTGCCGATGTAGAACTAAGTAGGCAGCACACCGCTGTACGCTTTCGAGGGATGCCACTAATGCAGCCTGGTAGGGGTCTCGAACCGAAGCACAGTACTCCAAGTGTGGTAGCACGAGTGCAGTGTACAGGTACCGCAGAGTGCTAGGACCAGTTCCCCAGGTGACCCGGAGTACAAACCCCAGCAGCCTACGGACCCGTGAGGTCACCTCACCGATGTGAACTGCAAAAGTTAATTGAGGGTCTATTGTAACACCGAAGATGTTACATTGTTTATGAAGATGTAAAACAGAGTTGGTCCCAGGACACTCCCTTGTGGGATTCCAGACAGGACTTGTTTTGAGCTTGACACTGCTCCTTGGAATATAACTCTCTGGGAGCGATCGTGTAGAAAGTCGGATATCTACTTCATGAGGCAGCCAATGATACCCATTTTGGATATGTGGTCAATCCTGTCAAAAGCTTGCTTGAAATCAAGTTGCAGGAGTTGACAGGGTATGCGCTCGTCCAGAGTCGAGCTCAACATGTGAACGGTGGAGGCTAGGGCTGACTCGGAGCTTCGAACGGGCCTAAAACCCTGCTGGCAAGGCGAGAGTAGGCCATGCTGCTCCAGATATTAGAAAAGCCTTTTGTTCAGAATCCGTTCCATGCTTTTGCACACGACGGAGGTCGTCGAGATGGGCCTTTATGAGGCAACAGATGATGTTGGGGCGCCATTCCCCTTGTGCACTAGTTTGATAAGAGCCAGTTCCCACTGGTGGGTGACCGAGCCAGCTTGCAGAAAGTTTGTAAAAAGCTGTGCAAGAACTGTGCTGAAACATTCTTCCTGTAGGATTCGGAGATAAGAACTCTTCCCACAGCATCCGAAGTTAAGACTCGCCGGTCACCGAGTTCTCAATAAAAAATAGCACGACGATCCCTTCCCTCCAAATCACGCACCATACTGTAATCTTTGGCATGTGGGCAGCTTCCTCCTGGTGCCAACAGGTGTTTTCCTCACTCCAATACCGTAAGTTGTGCTTATTTACATGGCCATTGAGGTGGAAAATTGCCTCGTCGCTGAACACAAGGAACTGGAGATGGCCTGGGTCAGCTGCGGTTTGGGCTAACTCGTCTTGGCAAAATGCTAGGTGCCGTGCCTTGTCATTTGCTGAAAGCTCTTGCAGTACCTGCTACTTGTATGCAAACGAGCTGTTCTTCAAAACCCCGTGAACGTAGCATTGAGGAACATCGAAAAGCCTGGCCCTCCTTTGCGTTGACAGGTGTGGGTCTGCAGCATATGCATCGAGGATTGCATTCTTCCAGAACACCTGCTGCGAGGGCGACAGGCGGGTCCGTTCCTTGTCGCGGACGTTTCCGTCCTCTTCGAAGTATGTAACCCGGCGCAAAATGGCAGGCGAGCTCAGAGGCCGTAGCCTGAACTCTGTTCGGAAGCGTTGGCGGACTTCTTTCATGGTGTTAACCTAATTGCAAAATATTAATGCATGGAAGTGCATATGCACAAGTTATTTGGCTTTGTCTGAAAGCAATCTTTTCTTATAATTTATTTATTTATATGCATGGTAATGCCCAGTTACTTGGTATTAGTATCTTCCATTTAACCCTAAAGAGTTGGGTCATTACATAAGGCTGCAAAGCCATACCCATGTGTATGTGATGCCTTGTAATTACTAATGGATATACATCCATATATATACATACTTGTATGCATGTATAGACAAGTATGTTACACATACATACTTGGTGAAATTTTAGAGAGCATTGCATGCAAATGGGCTGCCTGCACTACATAACCTTGGAAAATATACAATTTATTCTTTCTTTTCTGTGCCCAAACACTACCACATAGCTCTTTTCTTCACCGGCATTCAATGTGTATGTGGGGTAAATTGGTCACTCCTGCCCAATTCATATTTAGAAAAAGATGCTTGCACGCTTGACTCAGGTCAGAAACCCTCGGTCACTCTATCATGAAGACTTCTGACAAAAATGAAGGTGGTCTTAGTAACGGGGGTCACTGCATTCAGATATTCAAAAGTGTCTAGAGGCAGCATAGGCCATTTTTGCTTTTTGTTCAAAAGAACAAAATGCGAAAATTACAGTACTCCCTTAGCATGACGACTCCATAGATGTGACAGTTTTCATCTGGCTCCACTTCTTTCCTCACAAGTTTTTTAAAATTATGATGCCTGCCTTTAGGCCATCAACAGGCTGCTTTGCCCTCGAGCTTTCAGCCCCTCGAAACAACTGCCAGACTGTCGTCGAACTGAGGGAACATGACGATGGAAAAGCACGCCCCTTCACTGCAACTAAACTTTATGCTAGAAAAATACTTGTAGCCCATGTATTAAAAAATTATTGTATACAGCAACTCTGCCATAGTTTCAAGAATACAGTGTTTGGGATCATGACTAGTGCCCATCAATAATACTCACGTCACCAGAGATTGAGCTTATAGCCTCCAAATTTAGAAGTGCTCATGTTCAAGGAAGGGGGAGAGAGAGAGAGAGGAGAGAGAAAGAGCCCAAATCATGCTCAAAGACGCCTTATCAAGGTCATGTCATGCCGTGACTGTAGTGAAGCGTAAGCTTCGATCGTGTCGGCCTTAGGTGCTGGTTGCGTAAGCCTCGTTCGCGTAAGCGCCGGTCGCATAAGCTCGGAAGCACCGATAGCTGAAGCTGACGTGACCTGACGTCCTTGACATCCTCCTCAACGTTGTCCTAGACATCAGTCGTCTTTGACATACTTAAGATCATCCTAGACGCCGTTCTCGACGTCGTCCTCAATGTGTGTACGGCGTATTCCAACCATTTCATCACTGTACGATTTCCTAATTGTCTTCACTAACGATGTCCCTGTAATGGTACTGCATTTCATCGCGTTTCATAGAATGAACAAAGCTGCATCAATTTTTTAGTTTGTTTATGGGTTCCTCTGATGGTGTTTGTTCAAGACTGTCACATAAACTGTTTGCCCACAAATGCACAAACACTCGAGAAATAATGTAAGTGAGCGAAAGCATTTTACTTTAAAGGGGCCCTGCAAGGACTTTTTTACTGGTTTTTAATTTGCATCAAACCTGAGCGCACTGAACGTAGTAACTTAATGAAACTTTTCTCTTCTCGACTTTCGCTTTATTTTAAAAGTTATAAGCAAATTAAAATGACAAAAACAAACAAAAAATAACCTCCTTGATGACGTCCTTGGTTGCTTGAGTGGCTGTGAACTAGAGGAGGGGTAGTGAGCTCAGCGAGCAATCATGGCTGCCGCACTCCGTGCCGACGGCTCGAAAGAATGCCACTAAAGCATGTTCTGGATAGGCTGGATGAAGTGGGCAGCCAAGGCGGCTCGCATTGCATTTGCTGCGCGACTAATCTCTAATTTGGTATGACACTTCATTTTCCACAAACGACAGCAAACACGGGGTAAAGATCAGTTCAGAACGGGAGCCACTTCGCGCTGCCATACTGCCAAAAGGCCAAACCGCAAGCAAAGCCGCTCGCCGGAGGCCTTGGGAACGCTCGGAACCGGTCGGATCCTCCAGTCCGTACGACCGCAGCGCCGCAGCGTACATCCGGGACCTTTCTACGCTCGCCGCTCGTTGGCGCCTGATCACACTACACCTTTCTAGTATGCGCTGCCTTTTCCACCGCTTGGTGGGGGATATCGACGGGTCATTTCTTGTTTCCGTACTTTCTAAACTGCATTTGTTTCTTTTCTGATCTAAAATAGTGAACGAAAACTACTTTTATAAATAATTGTAATGGTTCGTGCCACTTATATTTTGTATTTCGACAAAAAAGAAGCTTTTAGTGGCTGTGACCAGTAGTAAGCCCCAGGACTTAAGACGTCACATATCACGCGCTTTCGGCAACGCGGGTCGCCCCCGTAGGTGGACGAGGTTTCCGCGTCATCCGGTTAAAATATGACGCACTGATATTTAGTCGCTCTCTCCGTGCCTGCTGGCTTGCCCAAACCCCGAGGGACGTGGAAACCGCAAAAAAGGTAGACGCTTAAATATGATTGCAGGGCCCCTTTAAGAATGATAAATACCTTATTTTCCGGGCTATAGTTCACACCCGTTGTATAGTCCCGCAAAAGCAAATTTGCGGTCAAAAATAAAAAAAAAACAATTGCTTAGATGGTTCGTACGCCAAGCATAGTCCGCAGCTGGTGCCTAGTTGACACTAAAATCTTCTCACACACGGCACACCTTGACAAATGTCTGCTGTCTTAGCTCACAAAGCAGCTTGTATTATACATAAATCATCATCAGCAACATATTTTTTCATTCACAAAATCTGTCGCATCTCGTCATAATGAACGATCTAGACAAACAAAATTCCTCTATAGTCCGCAGGCGTAGATAGTCTACGCAGCCTAAAACTTCAACGTTTAAACATGTATAGTTCGTGGGCTATAGCCAGGAAAATACGGAAATATTACTACTAACAATGATTTAATTATTAACCCCTTGACTACTAATAATGAGTGTCACTCATGCCACTCCTTACGGACAATAAAACCTGACCACGAGTGTGACTCGCAAATCGGTTTCGGCGCTTGTTTAGCATGCTCTCTGGAAGATGGCGAAATGACCCCTTTACTCCATTTACCTTGGGTATTTTGCTCGTTTGTTTTGCTGTTTGACAGTTGGCACATGCTGCAAAAGCTGGCTGTTGCCAGACTCGAACGTAAATGCTGAGTTGGCCCAGAGCGGTCCCATGCGTCGAACTGTGTTGGCTAGGTGCAGCAGCTGATGGATGTTGAAGGTCATGGCTGCCTGCCTGTAGAGGACTGGAATTTGCGCTGCAAACTTTTTGAGCAGTGTTTCTGCAAAGAACATAGAAAAAGGTGGTGTACAAGGTAGTAACAATTTATATGTATGCCATATTCACATGATTGCTGGTGGAACCATTTTTAAGTTTCTTCTCAATCTGAACTGGAGGGGTAAAATTACAATCAGAATTGAGCATTCCACTGCTAACAAAGACAAAACAGTCACAATTTCAGGAAAACCTAGCTTTGCAACAGGTTCTGTCGGCTGTACCAGTAGGGTTGTGGCATTCTGCCCTGTTTGTTGAAGTTATTTTTAAACTGCACATACAGGTATACTGAATGAACATATCCATAGCAATGAAGGGTGCACGGTGCAGCAGTATGCTGCAGCCAAGCAGCCACTTGACAGTGCACCAAGTCGCAGGCGTGGCAGCAGTTGTTGTAAAGGCCAGTCCGAAACACCCACTGGAAGTTGGAATACCCTCTCCTCGCACGGTCACGCTACAATGTAGTCACACAACTTATGTTTGATCACCTGGAGTGTCTGCAGTGCCTGGTTGGGACCACACGACTGTGTTCAGGGGGTCAGCCACACTTCTCTGTATTGACACATGGTCTGAGCAGTTTAGGTTTTCGGTGCTTGTTTACGACTACCGTAAAATTCCCAGCAAGCGCCCCCACTTGAGCAAGAGCCCCCCCCCCCCCAACTTCACTGCTAATTTCACATTTCCGTGCTGTTCCGGGAAAGCGCCCCCCCTCCCCGCTCCGCACCCGTATCACGCTGACCGCGTCCAGGCAACACTGGCCTGCGAAATTCAATCCAAGAATCCAATCCAATCCAATCCTACTTTGCAGCCCGATCGCCACACGCCATTGTCGCTTTGTTTTGGGGTGTCAGGTCGGCCATGCATTCTTACACAGTGGCAAAGAAAATCGAGGTCGTCCAATGGCATTGTGAAAACGGGAAAAACATACACCAGACGTTTCGACACATCAAGCTCAACCGGATACGGGAATGGGACAAGAATTTTGACAATTTGCTACATCCAAACTACGGGAAAGCCAAACTTCAATGAAAGCTAAATAATGGCACGCCGGTGTTCAGTGAATACGTAGACGACGCGCTCTTCGAATACCTGAAGCGCGAAAGAAGTGCAGGATGAGCCATTAGCAACCGGCTTCTTTCTGAAGAGGCTGTCAAAATAGCCAACGGCATGCAGTTGGGAAACATTGCGGAATACTGCAAACTTTTTCTTGCGAAACAACTCTAAGGAGTCTTTTCGTGGTTTTGAAGGTGAATAACATAGCAGCAACAAATCTTTGGCCTAATAAAGTCTATGTTCTCAGAGATAAATTAAATATTAAATCCGTGTGCATGAGTTTTTTTTCTTTTTCTGACAAAAGATTTTGTCGTCGCCATCTTGAATTGTGGTGCCATTCCGAGATAGCGCCCCCCCCCCCCCCCCCCGCCCCCCCAACTTTCCAGGTAATTTTGACTTGCGTGCGGGGGGGCGCTTGCTCGAAATTTTACGATATGTTTAAGAGGGCTGTCATTCTTCATGCGGAAAAAACCAACTGGAGTGCTGGACACAAGCTTGACATGTCGCAGCAGGTGATGCACCAGTGGCATCTGCAATTGCATAGGATCTTTGACTGGTTTAACTTTGATGGTTAAACAAAGAGGCTCAAAGTCTGAATGCTTTCCTAAGTAAGATGAAAAGCTATGCCACAAATGTCTGCTGTCAAACCCAGCCTGTGATGTACAAAATGCTGCACATGTATGCAACAAACAATTCGGAAGCCTGTGTATATTTAAATTAACCTGGAAAGGACGATTGAGTTTTCCAAAGTTTACTATCACTTGAGACAAATTATTACAGAAATAATGAAGTTAGAAAAAGAAAGCATATGCGTAGGCCTTACATAATACTCAAAATAAAAAAAATGTGTACAATATGTAAAAATATCCCGAACTGCCCAACCACACCGAGTCTTAAATAATTCATACAAATACCAGCCTTGGACTAACAGCACCTATATAAGAGAAGGCCTAGTCGCTGCTCCTCACCTAGTGCAAAACATAACCACTCTGGAATGATGTTAGCAGGATTGGTTGCAGTAATTCATACTACACAAGATAATGCGACTGACAAACTCTGCTTACCAGCATGATTAATCTGAGATGGGCTGATCTCCCGTGCAGCAAGAGGTGAACAGCCTCCGCAAGGCGAGCCAGGTGCCTCCAGAAGCGAGGTGCAGCACACCAAGAGTGCAGGGAAGACAGTAGAAAAGCAGCCAGAGCCTCCACTCACTGGCTTTCCGGAAAGCCCTTTTGAGGAGGGATCTTGGGAGCCGGGTGATGCAGTGAGGACGCTTGATGTTGAGTAGCCGCAGGTTCACCACACCGAGCACTGCTGGTGTCCCTGGATGTGCAAAATATAATATAGCAACTTCACAAGCATTCCCTCGGTGGCACGTTTACTAGGTCGATTGAACATTAACGTCAGAATTTTTAAACTTTGAAAGAAATTCTGCCCTATATTTAGGCTCCCCTTTTTACCATTCTTGCTTGTCCAATAAATATTAATTTGTTTATTGTTTATATAATATTAGTTTGAAGATGCTACAAGCAGCTCCCGAATTCGCCTGGCGACCCCCAGCAAGACACAATGCATGTAGTCTACTGGGTATCTTCACACAGGGTCGAAATTGGGGACTCTGGTGAGAGCAGACGTCCCTTTGACGCCTTCCACAGGTTTGCGGACCTCGGCAAGCTTGACATCCCTTGCCACCGACTCTGCTGTCCTCTCAGCTGGCTCAGGGTCCTCCTGAATGTAGCATATGCAGCCTGCAAGACAAAGAATTTAGTTACTGATTTTGTTTGCCAGCTAACATAATTTTGCAAGAGAAAAGCCATACTTCATGCTCCAAGTGAAATGCCTACTAGAGCATTGCAGAAACATATCTGTACTTTACAGGATAAATGCACATCCAGAACAAGTGTCCTTTGAGAGATGAATGCAGTGGCTTATAAAGCAAAATATGCTTTATTCAATCTCAGCATGCTGAATTCAATATACAATGAATGACAGGTAGGGACAGCCTTGCTATCAGCTTACCTCCAGTGTTCTCCTCTGGTCAGGCACCAGGGACATCGAAAGTACCCAGAGTACAGCACCTGATTCTGCACAGCTGCACATGCAGGGGCATCTGCACAGCAGCAGAGAAAGTGCACTTTTGAAGTGTGGTTTACTGCTCTGCACGCCCACTGAATTGACTCCATATCTATCAGCACATCGGCAAACTTGCTCATGAGGACTTGAACACCGGACTTCCATCGGTGTTGACAGTCAATGTCAGGTTGCGTCTTTAGCATGTCGGTCTCTTTGAGGCTCCGGTACGCAGACCCGCTGGTTATGTCTTTCACGTCTGGGCTGTCCGGAAGCGTCTCAAGGAGAGTGATGCGTTCGCTGAGGGCTTGCTTGGTTTTTGATACATGTTTGACCTGCTCTCAGACGTTCAGGATTGTGAAGTAGCTCCCCGCTTTAAGAGCTGCATCACCATCAGTAGAGGCCTGGCAGATGGTGCATGTTAACTTCCCTGACTGGTCAGGCTCAAGCAGTCCTGTGCAGTTGGGATGCTCACAATAGAAAAATTTCTTTAATACTGGCAAAGTTTTTCGTGCCCACAACTTTCGGAACTGGTATTTAGTACCTGGAAGGACATCCTCCAGCCCAAACATTTTGTTCACGACTTTAATGATGTCATCCAACGCAGTCCACGTAAAATTGTGGGCGTGAACAAGAGACATAAGCATTATGCTGTGGTTGTGCTCGAGTCTGGTAGGATCGAAGTGCCGAACTGGGCTTTCGCCCAGTTCGGCACTTCGATCCTACCCTACGTCAGTGGTGACGGACACAAAGTCACGTGGACACCTGCCTTCTGACGCGAAGGTGTCATCTTCCGACGAGAAGCGACCATCCTCCGACGAATTCTTCTTTTCCGACATGCTTCCTTCAAAGTCTGACAGCAAGTGTACATCTTCACTTCCTTCCCACTGCTGCTCCTAGTCAGACATGGTCAGTTCACCGTCGGATGCTGGCGTGCCCTGTTGGGGTGTGTCGATGCTTGAGGTCGAACGGCGAGTCAGCTCGGGCAAGAAGTTTGGTGAAGTTGCTGGACTTGGAGCAGACGTGGACATCCGCGCTGTCTTCTGGTAGTGGAGCATAGACTTCGGCACAACGTATTCTGTACCTTTCTCAATGTATCTCTTCCTTCGGTTCGGTCGGCCGTCGTCTTCCATCGTGAAAGGCCCGATTTACCCACCTCTTCTATCGAACAAAGAGGTGGGTAAATCAGGCCCTCTTATCCCAAAAACAAAGTCAGCTATTCATGCAGCAAAGGTCCACTTCGAAGAAAGGGTTTGGTGCATCTTCTTTCAGCCTCTGTAGCTTTCAAAGAACCCCCTTCCCTCTCAAAAAAAAAAGATTTCTATATTTAGCTTCAGATCGTAAAACAAGGTTGCCAAGCCCAAGTCCCCAAAGTTCACACATGATCGCCGAAAAACCGCCAACCGCATCTCTATGGCTGTGTTCCAAATCTTACCCGAGTAACCTGACTGCTACAACAGCGACTAATACCACGTGACACCGTGAATTTAGGATTCATTACTTGATTTCGGAACGGACGGGAGCATCGTCTCGGTCGTCTGGATACTTCTCGGATTGGCTTTGTCTTGAACTATGGCACACAGAAAATATAACACCGTTGGCGGGAAATAGCTGGAAATAGCAGATGACCACTTGCCGTCATGGATGAACAGGAGGAACGACCTACCTTCGAGACTGATGACACCGAGGAGGATTCGAAATCCTTAGAGCGTCTTGCGGCAAAGAAGAGGTAAGCGCAAATATATATGATACTTTAAAAGAGCACCTAGAGCGTGTGGCGTTCGGCTTCCGCCGTCCGCCGCAGGTAATCAACCAGACGACTCGTTCCTTGGGGTCAAGCAGGGTTTATTACCATGATGCTCCAGCACAGTTCTGGCCAACCGCTCTGGGCAACTACTCTGTCGGCTGCTCAGGCCATCCCCTTAGGACGGTGAGAACCGGGAACCGCCCTCCCCGCTAGTCGCCGCATGGCGGGCCGAGCGTTAATCACAATTTCAATGTCGCACTCACTGGTTTGCATGTCTTTGAATACCGAATAGAACTCTGCTTAGATCATCCCACAAGGGGACACCTGTACAAGCAGGTGTTTGGAGGGTGGCGTCTCCATGGACCCTGAGCCATGCGGGCTTGCCCGCCCACGTATGGCTGTGCGTGGCTTTCCCGTGTCTGGGGAAAAGGGCATCCTGGTGGTTGAGCCGAGCCCGGGGTAGGTTTGGACCCTTCGGGGCCCCCCAGGTGAGGCAATACACCACTTCGGCCCCCGCTTCTCATAGACGGGAGTCCTGGTAAGGCCCGGCCAGGATGATTCAGTCTAGTCGCCACTCCTACTATCCCCTCCTTTCTTTCACCTTTGTCTTCTCCTTCTTTTCACTCTTCTCATTTCTCTTCTTTCCTTTTTCAACTTCCTTAGCGGCAAGGGCTAACCTTGGGTGGCAACAGACCCCTTGTCCAGTACCACACTTGGTTATAGTTCCTGGGCAGTGCTAATAGCATAACGTTTCCAGCAAAGCCCTTTTTGTTATGGTGCGTTATCTATTCCCTTGTTGGGCTCCGTGGTGGGCGGCACACCACAGGTTCCGAACAAACTTCGCCTCTTATGGCAACCCCCCAAACCAAAACCCCCAGTTCAGGACGTGCCTCTAAGAGGCATCGTCCCGAACGAACAGTCATAGTGAAAGATAAAGAAGATGAAACTTTTTCAAGATTTATGGTGGATCCACTCCGAGGTCCCTGACAATCCTCTGTCAAAGATTTCACCGTTCCTTGTAGCAAAAGTTCTCGACAATCAGATAGGTAGTGATTACAAAGCGAAGAAACTGCATTCTGGTGATCTGCTTGTTGAATTTGCAAGAAAGTCCCAGAGCACTACTCTTCTAAAATTGACATCCCTAGGTGACGTGCAAGTATCCGTGAGCACACACAGAACCCTCAACACCATTCGAGGGGTGATTTCAGAAGATGATTTTCTTTCCAGTAGTGAAGACGAGATCTTGGAAGGCCTGCGGACATCTAGAGTAGTGGCGGTCCAGCGCATCATGACGAGGCGTGACGGCGCAGAGGTGAAAACTAAACGCCTTATCCTGACTTTTGAACGTCACACGCTTCCTGCACTCGTCAAAGCTGGCTACTTGAATTGCCGTGTCCGAACGTCCCGAACCCACAGCGATGCTTCCGTTGCCAGCGTTTTGGTCACGTGTCGCGCAGCTGTCGGGGGAGGGAGACGTGCGCAAAGTGCGGGAGCCACAACCATGTGGCCGACGTCTGTGAAGGTTCAGTTGCCTGCGCTAACTGCAGGGGTCCTCACCCTGCTTACTCTCGCTCCTGCCCTCTGTGGCGACAAGAAAAGGAAATTCTTAGTTTACGAGCCAAAGAGAACTTGTCGTATCCTGAAGCAAAACAAAGGTTTTCCTTTATTTCCAAAGGCACCTACTCCGACGCTGTGCGCAGGGGCCCTGCACCACGTACGGAATCCAGGGCCACTCAGTTCTCTCTTGAGGACTTGGCAGGCCCCTCTCAGGCCCCGAAACAACCTGCGGGGAAGCAGGGTGCCCCAGGTAACGCTGGGAGCACACAGCTACCTCAGTCAATTCAGGCACGACCTCCGGCTGACCGGCAGCCTCGTGCCAGTGGTTCTTCTCAAGATGGGGAGCGAGGCCGTCGTTCCACTCCCTTGGAGGCGGCCCGCCTTGTTACGGAGCAACAGGGTCCACCTGTTGCTCCCTCAACGTCAAAAGATGTTGAAAGCGTGAATGCGGGAGGGTCCCGGCCTGGTACGTCGAAGCCTTCTTCGGCGGGGTCTGGCCGTGGCTGGAAACTCGTGGCTCAGGTCTCCGACCATGTTGGAACTGGCAAACCTGCGTCCAAGGTTCGGGATGCAGTGGGAGCTGTTGACATTGCCGACTCCTCCGGTCCTTCCTCGGATCAGGAGGACATGGAATGGCAAACTGCTAAATCAAAACGGAAAGGAAAAAAGCCGGTGGTTCCTCCTTAGGGTGTAGAACATGCAGAATTTCTTTAATTCATTTATGAAATCTTTTATCCTTTAAAATGGGCTTTGCACTTCTTCAGTGGAACTGCCGTGGCATGCTGTGGCTTATTCACTAACGTTACAGATGTTGAGTTCCTTTTAGAAGAGTATAAGGCATCTGCCTTTTGCTTGCAGGAAACACACTTGAATATATCCCACACTAACTTTCTGAGACGCTACAGTGTGTTTCGTAAAGACCGCCCTAGCACGTCCATTTCTTGTGGTGGCGTTGCGGTGGTGCTTCCAAAACGTATTCCATGTGCAGAGGTTCCGCTTCAGACGCCACTCGAAGCTGTTGCTGTTCGTCTCTTGTTGCACAAAGCTATAACTCTGTGTTCAGTGTACTTTCCACCTTCTTTCTCTCTGAAGCGACAAGATCTCGACTACCTTTTAAACCAGCTTCCAGAGCCCTTTCTTTTACTCAGTGATTTTAACGCACATAGTACCCTTTGGGGAAGTGATCATACAGATACACGCGGAAAGATAATCGAATCCATGTTATTTTCACATCCACTATGCATTTTTAATACTGGCCATCCTACATATTTTAGTCCTTCATCCTTGTCATCTACATGCATCGATCTTTCTATTGGCAGTGCAAATCTGCTACCTGATTTTTCATTGACTGTTGATCAGAATCCCCATGGAAGTGACCACTTCCCCATTATTTTAAAATGGAAAGACACTCCTCAGTCTTCACCTACGTGCCATCCACGCTGGAAGTTTGAAAAGGCAGACTGGAGTCTTTTTAAGCAGTCGTCACTCCTGGCCTATTCTCGCCTCGATCAGCTTTCGATTGATGAGCTCAACCATCTTTTAACATCCCATATTCTCACGGCAGCGTCACTTTCAATCCCTCGGTCATCTGGACAGCTTCCTAGACGACCGAAGCCATGGTGGAATGAAGACTGTAAAGAGAGTCGCAAGCAGCAAAACAAAGCCTGGGGTGTTCTAAGACGTTATCCAACTCGGGATAACCTGATATCTTTCCGAAAAATGAAAGCTCGTGCTAGGTACATTCGTCGCAAAGCGAAACGCGAGAGCTGGCAGAAATATGCGTCCTCTATCAATAGCAGTACTTCTCCCAAAGAAGTATGGGACAGGATTCATAAAGTAAATGGCTCATATCATGCTTTTACCATTCCACTTCTTTCCAGAAATGGAAAATGCCCAAGCAATCTTTAAGAGCAGGGCAACATCCTTGGCGAGCATTTTGAATTTATGTCCAGCTCGCAGCATTACCCGCCTGCTTTTCTGCAACATAAAAAGAAAGCTGAGAGTATGGTACTGAAAACATCTGGGCCCGTTTGCTCGAAGCTGGTTAACTCTAACCGCGGTTAAAAGTTAACCGCGTTTCCCTACCTAGGTACCTCCGAGTACCTAGCCGCGTTCGACAAAAACTCGATGCACGATTTCTCCGTGTTTTATTATTATGCGGTAGCTCCCGCCACCTGCCGGTCAAAGCAAACAAATAGCCTTTTAAGAAACTTTTTCGCTAGTTTTGTCTTTATTAAGAAAAATAAAACCGACATCTTATCGTAGTGTGTCTTTTTATGCATAAAATATGTATATATATATACTTTAGAAACTTGTAAATATTTTGATGCATCTATTGTTTCGCCAAACACAGCATAAGTTTACAGCGTTGATTTCGGATCTGGCAATAGATTTGTTGTTTTGTTCTTGTATCTTGCAACGCACGTTTCTCGCGCTTTAGTTATCAGCTGATTTTCACTGTTTGTCATCTCTGCCGTTTGCCCAACCGACCCTCCGACTCGCCCGTCGACTGACTGACAACTGATTTGCGGACGGATTGGTGAAGATAAGGGACGCAATGTCGACTGTGACGCGACGCCGACATGCAATATTTTTTTAACTTAAGAACACAATGAACTTACCTGTGTGCTGTTCGTGCTTCTTGTATAAGCTGCACAGCCGTCTGGTCTTCTTTAAAAGGTTCCTCCAACACTGCTGTAATTGTCTGGGGTGCACAAACAACCCATGCCTGTCCTTCTGTTTGGGTCGTGATCGTAGCACTGAACTTCCCCATAATGTGATATTTTCGCTTCCCCACTACCCGAATTGTTCATTGTTGCAATTGTTCATCCAATGTCCAATTCCTCTGCCGTTTTATGCTGATGCTTGATGTCGCGTAGACTCATTTTCGATTTCAGATTGGTTGTAATCGTCTGCTACGTAATTATGTCTCTTTACAATCCTAACAAGACATCTAGTTACACCAAAACAAAATAAATTGACGAAAGACAAGCGCAAGAGAAAACATGGACACTTCTTTCATGATAGAAGCTTTGTTTATTTCCCAGTTGTACAGGTTCGGAGACGACAGTACCGAAGTTCGATCGAATGCCGTGCCGGCAGTTTCTATTGAGGTAACGGATATTTGCTTCCGAGGAAAGTTTTTAGTCTACATCTTCCCTTCGTTGAACCGTCTCCCGCTGCAAGGGGGTCGTCGGTGTTGTGGATGCGCTGCAAATGCAATACACGGCGAACTGTACTATAAACCAGACTCCGCGATTAGAGGCAGTTTTTCGGAGAGATTTGTTTCATTACCATGCGATTGCGGCTCAAGGTAGTTTTTAAAAGTGAAAAAAAGAAAGCTGGACGTTGATTACAACGCAAGATCTGCTGACATGAAATTTTGACAGCGGTGCGATCTCGTAACTTTCGTGAAACATCGCGGCACTCACCTGGGTAATATATTTTGAAGGTTCCGCTGACTGTAGCATTCGTTGAAACAAGTCCACTTCAGAGGGCGATGCGTGAACTCGAACTTGACGTGACCAGTCAAGCGTAGCCCTGCTCCCATAGCAGGCTCGCCGTCCGGCGGTGGGCGAGCTGCCGTCGACTCAGACTGTAGACTCTGTGTTGAAATGTCCCTTTCGTGGCACGAGGATGAGGCATCTTCGTCAAAATAAATGTTCCCAAGCGTGACGAGCAGCCGTAGCAGCATATTGTCTGATGCTAGGTACTATTTGACTCCGGCGTCCCTACTCTGCAGGTCACGTGACCTAAAATTCCCCCTCGTAGGGAAATCCGGTTAACCGCGGTTAGTTACCCAGCTTCGAGCAAACGGGCCCTGGTGGTGAACATGAAGCTTATAATGCGCCCTTTACCTTACATGAACTGAACATAGTGCTCCAAAACTCTAAGTCATCGGCTCCTGGTCCAGATGGTATTCATTACTATATGCTTCGACATCTCCATCCTTCCACACTTGATATTGTTTTATACCTTTGTAATCGTATTTGGTTCGAGGGCTACTTTCCATTGGACTGGAGAATGGCAACAATCATACCCATACTCAAGCCCGGTAGGGAGCCATCCTGTGCAGCTAGTTATAGGCCTATCGCTTTGACTAGCTGCTTTGGCAAGACTCTTGAACGAATAATTAATAGAAGACTGATGTATTTCCTTGAACTAAACAAACATCTAGATGGGAACCAATGCGGGTATCGTTCGTCTCGGTCCACTCTTGGCCATTTAGTACGGATGGAGACAGTCGTGCGTGAGGCTTTCGTTCACAGACAACATTGCCTATCTGTGTTTTTCGACCTCGAAAGAGCCTACGATACAGCCTGGCGCTTTGGTACACTGAGGGACTTGCATGATCTGGGTATTCGCGGTCGAATGCTTCGTACCATTGAGAGCTACCTGAGCAGGCGTACCTTTTGTGTTCATATAGGGACAACTTTATCCAAAGTGTTTGTTCAGGAAAATGGTGTTCCTCAGGGAGGCGTTCTGAGTGTCACTTTATTTATTGTCAAAATGAACTCCCTTGCATTGGCTATTCCCCCATCGGTGGAATATTCATTCTATGTAGACAACCTTCAGATCTCTGTCCCCTTGCAATCTGTCACTGTGTGAGCGACGAATTCAGCTAACCATCAATAAGCTATCAACCTGGGCAAATCAAAAGCTGTCGACACGCGACCACAGTTGCCTGTAGCCGGCTATAAAAAAGTGATGTCCCCAACACTACAGACGCACAACCATTCAGTTGTCTATAGCCAGCTATAAAAAAGTGTATGTCTTTAATGCTATAGATGGACAATGATTCAGTTGTCGGTACCCGGCTGTAGAAAAGTCTCTAGTGCTTTAGACGGGCGACTATTCAGTTGTATGTAGCCGTCT
The DNA here is from genome assembly GCA_013358835.2 of Ixodes persulcatus. NCBI lineage: Eukaryota > Metazoa > Arthropoda > Arachnida > Ixodida > Ixodidae > Ixodes > Ixodes persulcatus. The sequence continues at coordinate 37,058 of JABSTQ010001501.1, read as the reverse complement.
AAGGAAAAGTGAGACTGATGCTATAGACATGCAAAGATTCCGTTTTTTTTTTATAAGCCGGCTTTACAGAAGTGTCTCTCCAAAGCTATAGGTGCGTTACCGTTCAGTGGTCAAATTAGGACCCAAGTTAACCTTGCTTCCGCCTTCCGAAGAAAAAAATACACAACCTTCTTGCTGACACAGCTCGAGGTTCACACACTGCACATAACAGGTACACATTCAATTATGCCGATTGTGCCATCATTAAGATAAACAACAGAGTTCATCCGTGTGCTCTTGATTAAAATGTGGGGAATGCAGTTGGGTCCATAGACTAAAACTTCCTTGAACTTCACCACTTTGTATGTAGGCATGCCCATGCTCTGGATAGAGTCAACCTCCATGGATGTTAGCTTCTTTGATCCAGCCCCATTAGTGATAGCGTTAGTATGCCTCTGTACATTATAAATTTTCCTGTAATGCTGAGCGAGATTTTTGAAGTTTTGAAAATGTCTGCTTTGCTTATAAAGCAGCTCTGTGAGTTAGCAAGGGTGGCTAAGAACTGAGAAAAGCAGGAGCCTTCAACAGATTTGTGGGGATACATACTGCGTTCTATGAAAGTTTTTCTTTATGGCGTCATTCATGTTTTCAAATGGAAAAGCTGAAAATCCCCACAACAATCCCCACCGCCGCATACATCTGCACAGCTTTTGATACTCCTGCATGAAGATTGCAATCTCAGCTTCGATATTTGCTAACCTGTCAAGTGCTTTACATCGGCCAGGAGAACATGCACAATGTTACTCAGCCTACACCAATTTCTGAAATGCTGCGTAGGCAGCACACCGTTCAGAGCAAATGGTGAGTGATACAACAGCCACGCCCTCCATTCTGTCGCCTCCCAGTACTTCCGCTGGCATAGTGATCGTGGCAGGTGTGAAAGCTCATTCAGTGGGGTCATGCTTATCAGACAAGTATTAATCAGTGCCAGCTTCCTGCCCAAGTAAAAGCTCTTAATTGGAGTGTATACCTTTAGACCAAAGGTTTGTGGTGGTTCCGAGCACGCCTAGACACACGGCATGCATGTAGTCGACTACAGTGCTAAAGCTGTGTAATGCTAAAAAAAAAAGCATTGGCAAGAGCACTGTAGGCCCAAGCACACCATGCTACATGGTTTTCGCATCTTTCTCGAAATCATTGTCTGTTCTCTTTCGAACATTCATTACCTCATAGACTCGAGCATGGCCTTCTTCCCTGCTGTACTACATGTCCCGGTGAAAACACCGGCAGCAGCCGTATTACCCATTAAACTGTGTTTGATTATGGAGCATGCACCGTGCAACTGTGTCCACAGTGCAACGGCCCGGGTATGCCTTGGTGACATGACTGACCCCATCACTGTTGGTCCAGTTAAAACCATTGGTGCTGAACTCATTCATTTGCTCAACGAATGGTACCAAAAAACATTGCATGTTCGGCTTCTTGGAGCCAAACCAAAGACCCATAAGGGCATTCTATTCATTCATTCTTTGAAGGGCAGTTCATTGATCATTACTTTCAATAGCCACACACTGTACTCCGAGGAGTGAAAAATGGGAATGCCATCAGTGTTCCAGATCAGAGTTAGATCATTAAGTCCCAGTGGGAGCTGATTGTATGATGAACTTTCACTGATGTCCCCGACATCAAACTTTAAGCCGGTCTTGTTGAGCAAGGGACTTTCTCTTTAAGAAGACTGGGAAGCTCCATTTTCCAATCTAAGCTTAGAAAGTAAAAGCCTTCACGTATCCAGAGTTTTGCAGAGTGTGTTGTTCCACAGACACAATTAAGCTCGTCAGTTCTACCCACAGCAATGTATGCAAGGCACGTCGTGCAGCAGAGGTGGGTTTCGAGAGGCGTTGCTTCCTAAAATGCTTTTCAAAAAGATACTTCTTCCCAGAGAGTAGAGTTTCTTGTGGTAGATGGAATTGTAGTAGAGTCACCAGGCTTTCTGTTGCCTCCTTGGTGTTGTGATGGCGCAAGATGTGTGCCATGAGCAGGAGAGACTCCTCATCGGTCAACTGGGGCTCCAGGGAACAGGGGTCGTATCTGGGGGAGAAATGTTTTCTACAGTACACAGTGTTCCAAAATCACCCATAGTACGCTATTCGAAAAGGAGAAATTCCTTTTCACAAATTATTAGTCTCTTTGATCGCTCCGAAACATTGGCCACCTGCTGTACCTGAACCCCAAGAAACTAAGAAGTGAAACTTGATGCCATGTGTATTTAAGGAATTAAGTTTACTCATTTTATGCTATTCACTGATCTAAGTGTCAAAACCCTAACAACAGTTACTTGTGAGCTGTGTTCTTTCTTGTGCCATTTAGGAAGCGCACTTGTAATCTTGGAAGGCTACAATCCCAAGTCAGCAGCGGTGTTTGCATTTTGCAAATATTTTGCATTTTGTTCATAGTGTCACGAATGACAAATGGTGAGGCGGCGAATAACTGGAAAAACTAATCGTTTAATGGGGCGAACTTGTGCCCAATACAAAATAGAAGGTTAGCGTTGCAGGCATCGATGTCGGTGAAACAGCAGGATCGAGCACTGGGGTGAGACTGACCCTGGCTCACCACATGGAGCCCCTTTTATACACGCGAGTGCTTCTGAAACAGTCGGCATAGAAGGTTCGGCGCGTAGAACATTCTAACCTCGAATAAACAACAGGCTTCTTGAATTTACTAGAATGCGACATTTACAGAAATAACAAAAAGGTACCTTCGCTTCCAGGAATCGAACCGTGGCCCTTTGCGTGAGAGCCAAGCACGATAACCGTTCGGCCATGGACGTGCTTGCTTGGAGGCGCGCATGGCGATAGGAAGTTGGAATTCGTCTTTAGTGCTCGGCCGGCTTCATTCACAACATGCAATCACTATGCTTATGTAAATTTTTCACACCTGATAGACATTAATTAATCTGCCAGTGCATTTGAATGTGCATCTGGTAGATACTCACCTGTAAAAATAAAATGTGAAATAAACAATAATCAGTGATGTGGCTCAAGCATCCAAGACGGAGCGAGCCATTAGTGGAGTACGGTTTGCGGATGATTAGGTATACGAGCCAAAGACGAAAAAAGTAAACATGAGAGGCGTGAGCAGCATGAGCGACGAACGGAAGTGCGTACACATGTCGGCCGCGTGATGCACATTGCAGTTTCCTTAATTATTATACAGCATGGGTGAAGTGTCGAGTGCAAGTACTACAAGTAAGCATATTTATTGTGGCTTGCTGATCGTTGTAGCGGTACAAAATTTCGGAACTACATCGAGATTATTTGTTTCTGTGTTTATGCTCGGATTCTGAGGGGTTCGGCTAGACCTAGAAGGCAAGCTTAGCTGACAAAGTTTATGGCACGCTAAACACTCGTTTGCTCAACGCGAGCACACTTAGATAAAACAAAGTATCCTCTTGTGTTTTTTGTGTCCTCTGACACGCTGCACTGGATATCCCATCCAAGCATAGCAGTGCCGTGCTATGGGCATCTTCAAACTATTCTCGCGAGTGGGAACGTCATCCTTGTCACGTATCAAACTGGACGTGAAACCATTAGGTGTCTGCAGACCGCCTAAGTAATGATTGCAGCAAGCAGTGCAGAAATTTGCGAGCTACATCGAGACTGCCTCTGTGTTGTGCTCGCCTTCACTCGGTGAGGTTCGGCTGCGGTGTAAGATACTGTAAATTTCTTAACGTTTGCAAGCCACTAATTATTGCTAATTTTTCGAATTCAAAAATTGGCAAAACGTAAGGGCACATGAAAATTTCTATCTTGAAGAACCCTCCTTTGAGAGTCTAGACTTCGCTAAAGATTGTAGCCGTGAATATTCCCCCTGTGGCAGATTCGCAGAATATTGGGGCTGCAAAAATAAAGGGTCTTAAAGAGTATACCCTTTAGGTGAGAACAGAGTACCGTCGGGGCTGCCATATCACATCCCTCAGCACCAGACAGCTCTGATCAGCGGCCTGCAGTAGGCTGTACAATGCTCACTCTCTCATGCTTCTCTGCGGGAAACTTAAGGCTATTTAAAGTTATTTCTTGTCTTTGCCGCATTCCGTAGAACTTTCCAGCGGTCGTTTGCGCGTTGCTTAAACAGAGCCGCTTCATTCCCTATCGGAAAAACAGTCCTGCAGCCCACCTGCAGTGATGTGATTGTTGCGCCAAGTAGCTAAGCCTGCTACATCCTGCTACATTTTGCCAAAATATGGCTAATCTGCGCCAAGCCTGCGCCAAGAAAACAATTTAGGTCACCTTTCGAAACCGAAACTAAACTGAGTACCGTAATTTAGCATGCATCTGTTATGTTGTGCAAGCGGCCGCTAGACACAAAGTACCGTATTTTCCGGACTATAGTCCGCACCCGGTGTATAGTCCGCGAGGGCAAATTTGTGGTCAAAAATAAAAGTTTTTGCTTAGATAGTCCGCACCCGGTACATAGTCCGCACACGGTGCATAGTCCGCACTTAGTGTCTAATCCGAACGTACAAATTATCATACACAGCCCACCTCGACAAATGCCTGCTGTATTAGCTCACAAAGAAGCTTGTATCATACATAAATCACTATTAATATACTTTGTTACTCATGAAATCTTTCGCGTCTTGTCACCGAGAACGATCCAGAAACATAAAAAACTTTGTATAGTCCGCACCTTTAGATAGTCCGCACAGGGTAAAATTTAAACTTTTAAACATGTATAGTCCGCGGACTATAGTCCGGAAAATACGGTACCTCGCATCAATTGTCCATCCGGCCTTGCATGATTTTTAGTCATCTCGCGTTTCGCGATTTCGTCGTCTTGTCGGTCTCTTCTCGTCTGCGTCTTGTGGGTCTTGTCTCGCATCTTTTTTTTTTTTTTTTTTCAATGATGGACGCAGGTGTGTGCGGGCCATAGAGTAACGTATGTGGTGCGGACGCTCCGACGCTAGCTTGCCGGGTACCAGCCATGCCGTCATGTTATAAAGCGAAACCTCGATTTTGCGCGGCGGGAGTTATTTTGTGAGCTGAAGCACTTGCTCCTGAAAGCAATGGCTGTGGGAAAACTATATTTGGGCCCTGCCTTCCAGTCACCGTAATCGCGCCACGTCAGGTGTTGCTGTCCCCACGTCGCTGCAGATATGGCGCTTTCTAAAATGAAACTAAGTACCGCCGCATGTTCATCAACACTCCTGTTCTTCTTTAAATCATACATTACTACAAAAACCCCTCTTTAACTCAAAGACTGCTGTGTCGAAGTATTGATTATTTAGGTTTCTCTTTGTAGGCTTTCTTTTGAGAGGGACTCCAGTACGTTAGAAATCTGCCGCGAAAGAAAGTTGAAGAGAAGCGCGAGCTAGAGCAAAGAAGGCAATTTCTGCGCACTGAACCCGCACAGCGCGCTTGTTTGTCTCGAGTTCAGTCGTTGCACAAAGCGCTCCAAGAACTTTTTGACCCTGGCTCGCGATGCCTTGCATCGATGCGCTCAGGTTCTTTTTTTGTGTGTGTGTGTGTTTAGCTTGTACCTTGTTTGCCGGCCTGGCAAGCACGCGCTGCTGGACTGTTTTTTGTCGTATGCTAGACAGTTACATTTTGTATACAATTTTGGGAATCAGTTGGTGACGGAGCGTAGTGCCATAATTTTGGTTACGATCGAACAACCGTTGTTTCCGCTCGCCCAACGAAGCACGTACAACTGCAAGCCTGCCAAAGTTTCTCTCACGTGCATGCGAGCATGATTCCACGACAGAGGCACTAGCCGGGATGCTTGCAATCTATTGTTTTACCTTTGCTTACTTTTGTCTAAAATCTGGCACGTCGGGAACGAGTAAAACAGTGGCAAGCGGTTTTTCGTAATTGCTCAGCAGTAAAAACGCAGGCAGCGAGTTCCATCACAAAACGTCACATCAGAACACAACACAAACTACTTTTCCTTTGTACAGCACTTAAAACAAAATATGCTCCAAAGACCACATTCGCTGCTCCAAAACACTGTTTTGGCTGCTCCGAATGGTGCTCCAAAATGGCTTAGGCCAATCACATCACTGCACCTGCTGCTTACATTTATAGCAACAATGCGAGCACCGAAACCGAAACCGCCTCCCTTCCTATATCTCTTCTTTGGGGCACGGTGTCCCCAGTCATTCACCCTGACCTCCCTAGCCCTCCTTGGAGATCAATTGTCCATTGCTCAAGAGTCTGCAGTTACGGACATCTTGGCCAAGTGCAATGCAGTTTTTGCCCGACATGAAGATGACCCGAGTCATTTCAAGGGTGTGCAACACTGCACTGAATGGCTGCCAAATGCCTTGCCGTACAGCCGCAGGCCGTACAGGTATGCCCCAGAGGACAGACAGTTCTTGAAGGTCAAACCAAGATCTCCGTGGTTGCCCCGTCAGCGCCCTTGCCCAGAGATTATTCCGGCACTGGACAACTCTGCAGGACATTTTGGCACAGAGCCGATGCTCAAAGAGGTTCAAGAGTGCCACTGGTGGCCCAACACATAATAGTCAGTACAGAGTCATGTGTCATCTTGTCAGACCTACAAGCAATACAACCACCCGGCATCCCGTGGTGTTGGTCTCCTCGGCAAGGTGCCTGCGTCAGCCATCCCCTTCTCTATTAAGACATTCAACTGCCTCGCCCAGGAACATTGTGGTCCAGCCAGGCAGAAGGGCCGCCCAGTCAAGACGCTGAGCCCATAAGCCGGGAAGTGCAACAGCCATTCCCTTGCAGTGAAGCCCTAATCTTCTGCCGGCACCTCAGCTGCACCATCTTCAGCGCCCACGATGCCATCAATGCCGCCCTGATCATCTAAGGGACTATGTGATGGACTTAACTCTCCAGATTTTGTTTGTTTCAGCCGAGTTGCTATTCCGCGTGAAATTTTTGTTTTGCCTTCGTTGCTTTCAGCGTCTGTCAACCAAAAGAATTGATCTTTAAAAGCTGCGGTGGGGTGTGAGACTACCTACTCCAAATTACTCCCCCTAGCCCTGCCGTCACCGGTATAGCGTACCCAGAGAGAAGGCGCTCCATCGGTATGTGCTTGCATCACCGCAACTTCGGTGAAAGTCTCGCAGTCTTATATTGTCTTCACGAGCACTTGACATAATCTTGCGTGTTCCACAGAAAAAGCCTCCCATCGGCATACGCGCTCTTGGCACTTTCTGTAATTTGGTTCAGCGTCGCCTTGCTAAGCCTCATATCGTCATTAGAGTAGTTGTTCGACATTCTTGGAGGGATTGTTTGACATTCTTTGCTTTGTCTTCAGCAATGTCACCGATAGGTGTTGCCGCAGTTACGGTTCTTCTTCTGACTGGGCATGATGCTTTTGTATAGGAACATGCTAGATAGCAGAGTCAAGCCATTTGAATCCTTTCAAAGCACATTCATCGATCGACTGGGGGATCATTGCTGTTATCACCTGTCATCTGGTAGTTTCTGGTTCCCCCAGGCAAACATAACATCACTTTAATACTGAAATGTCACAATCGTGCAAGCGTTTGTGGAATGCGGCCAATCGTGAACTCGGCACTCTTAAATTTTTCACAAACAAAAGACTCGCCTGGACGTTAATGGAGAAGACTTCTTTGTGGTTCCAGAAGACCTCCATATCATTCTCACCTGATTGATTGATTTTTGGGGTTTAATGGCGCAAGAGCTACGAGGCCATCTGCGCCAAACGATAGTAAGAATCAGCATACTTTGGTGAGGGTTTTACCAAAGTGCAACCTAGGACTTGGTAAAGCTATATTTGGTATAAAATGCCAATAGTAGTAAGAAAGTCTATTACCCTGCTAAAAGGGACTATGGGATTCTCCCCCAGGAGGAGGGCCGGATGAAACGGGATCTGTTGTCGAAACAACTCAGGAAAATAAACACAATGCTTGGGCTCCAGAGCGGGACAGGACCACAAGATATGTAAGATTGTAAGAGTATCACCACATTGATCACAAATAGGTGGATCTTCTCCCCAAAGCAGGTACTTATGAGTGATGGAGGAATGGCCAATTCTCAGACGGCACAGCAAGGTTTCATAAAGATGACTCTTGCATGAAGAGCTTTCCCAGGCTCCAAGAACAGGCTTTGTAACGTGGAGCTTGTTTTCACGCTCCCTGTCCCATTCCAACTGCCAGCAACGAAAAAGTGATGACTTTACTAAAGGCTTTATATCCTGATATGGTAAACAGGAAGACGATTGGACAAGGTTTCCCACAGACCCTGCAAGCCTGTCGGCCCTCTCGTTGCCCTCTATGCCAACGTGACTAGGTACCTAACAAAATATTATGCTTTGACCGTCATGTAGAGCAGTGTTGAGTTTACTCTGAATTTGTTGTACAAGCATGTTTTTAGTGTCTTTAACAGAGCAAACTGCAACAATCACACTCTGAGAATCAACAAACAGAACAGCCCTAGTTATTCTCTTATGTAGAATGTGGTCTATTGCCATTGATACTGCATAGAGTTCTGCAGTAAAAATGCTGGCAAACGAATTAAGTCGCTTAACTTTAGAGAAGTGTTCTGAATACACAGCGCAGCCAACAAAAGATGAAGTCTTGGCGCCATCTGTGTAAACATGAAGATAACCATCATACCTGGTTTGTACTTCACAAAACTCTTGCAGTATTACAGCATGGGAAATGCCATGTTTGTTAAATTTTGTGAGCGACCAGTCACAGGCAACTGGCAGTGTCTTCCAGGGTGGAATACGGTCATCGACATTTCGAATGAGGCCGACCTGGTCCAATGAAAGATGCAGTGAAGTGCAAAGTTCTTCAATGCGGGAGCTTAATGGTGTCCCGATGCTTGGCTTGTTGTTAAAAAGACGGGAAAACCTCGACCTCGTAAGGGAAGAGTGAGTGGGGTGTTGAGGGTCAGCCAGAATCTTAAAAGCATACGTTAGGCTAAGAAATGTACGTCGTTTGTTCAGTGATAGCTCATTAGCTTCTGCATATAAACTGGAGACAGGGGACGTCCGGAAAGCACCAGTTGCTAGTCTCAGCCCGAGGTGGTGAACTGGGTCCAACATCTTGAGGGCAGATGGCCGGGCCGATCCATACACTACCGCACCATAGTCAAGACGAGATCTTACAAGGGCGTTGTACAACCGTAGAATACATTTTCTGTCAGAACCCCATGACTTGTGAGATAGAACTTTCAAAAGATTCATAGACTGAAGACATTTAGTTTTTAAAGCTTTCAGGTGTGAAATAAAATTAAGCTTCTTATCAAATATTACACCAAGAAATCTGTGCTCTTTCCTGACAGGTACAGGGTTTCCATTTAGTTCCAGCGATGGGTCCAATGACAGCCCACGACGCAAAGAGAAGGGCACACAGACTGTTTTGGATGCAGAGAACCGAAACCCGTTCTCGTCAGCCCACTTGGAAAGTTTGTTTATGGCTATCTGCGATTGGCGCTCACAGCTGGAAAGGTTACAAGAGGAATACGAGATCTGTATATCATCAGCATAAAGAGAATATGAAACAGAAGGAGGTAGCAATCGTGCAATTGAATTCATTTTTAGCACAAATAAAGTAACGCTCAAGACTCCTCCTTGAGGGACTCCATTTTCTTGCACATAGGAATCGGATAGGTTGGAGCCAAGACGAACTTGAAAAGTCCTGTTTGTTAGATATTCCCTTATGCATTGCAGCATACGGCCACGGATGTTACATGCATAAAGATCTTGAAGAATCCCATGTCTCCACGCTGTATCGTATGCCTTCTCCAAATCGAAAAAAACTGCAACACAGTGCTGCCGGTTTACAAATGCCTCACGTATCATAGTTTCCAGGTGTACCAAGTGATGGAGAGTAGAACGACCTCGACGGAATCCACACTGGTTGTTATCAAAGGCCCTCTGTTGTTCCAATACATACACCAGTCGCCTGTTTATCAGCCTTTCAAACGTTTTTCCGAAGCAGCTCGTCAGTGCGATTGGGCGGTAACTTGATGGCTGTGAAGGATCTTTATTAGGTTTTAGAAGGGGAATAATATGTGCATGCCTCCAAGTCTGAGGAAAACAAGCCTTTTCCCATAAAGAATTAAAAAAAGAGAAGGTTTTCACGGGATTCCGTGGAGAGGCTACGAAGCATTTCATAGTGAAGCCGATCGGGCCCAGGAGCAGATAGCTTTTTTACATTGAGGGCCATCTCAAGTTCATATCGCGTAAATGGTCGATTATAAGAGGCTGCCTTTCCTCCAGTTACGACTAACTTTTGTTGCTCCGCACGGGCTTTAAACTGTGCGAAGTTAGCACTGTAGTTGGCTGAGCTAGATGAATTATAAAAATGTTCCCCGAGGATGTTAGCTATGTCTTTTAATGATGAACAAGGAGCATTAAACGTTGGAATAGCAAAGCACCTATAATCCCCATTTACTTTCCTATATCTGTCCCAGGCCTCTTTGGCAGGGACAAAACTAGTTAGAGAAGACAGGTACTTCATCCAAGACTTCCGTTTTGCCCGCTTCCTAGTCCAACGGACCTTCGCTTTTCGGCGCTTGAACTCCACAAGGTTGTGTGAAGTGGGATATCTACGAAATCTTTCCCAGGCCCTGTCTTGATCTGCCAGGGTTGTGGCACACTCCTTATTCCACCAAGGTTTGCATTTTTTTGGCACATTACCAGAAGTTTGTGGAATAGAGCGCTGAGCAGCCCTTAGTATCTGCTCAGTAACATAAAGTGTAGCGTTCTCGGGGGACATAGAAGAAAGAATCGAAGGATCTAAAGTGGAGTGAAGATTAAAAAGCGTCCAGTCAGCCTTGTCTAACTTCCACCTAGGGACACGCTTTAAAAGATTAGGCAATGAAACGGTACTTTCTAAAACAATAGGATAATGATCACTTCCAAAAGGGTTACGGAGAACCTTCCATGAAAAGCAAGGAAGTAATGAAGGTGAAGCGATAGAAAGATCAATGGATGTGAATGAGTTGTGTGCCGCACTAAAAAATGTTGGCTCTTTCCCGTTAAGAAGACACAGCCCAGAAGACAATAAAAGACGTTCAATGACACCACCCCAGAAGTCTTGACGGGTACTACCCCACATGGGATGATGAGCGTTAAAATCACCCAAAATTAAAAACGGTTGAGGAAGCTGTCCTACTAGTCCCTACAGCTCTTTAAGATTCAAAGGAACATCTGGTGGTAAGTATAAAGAAACAAGCGTTACAAGGCGGTCCACGAGGAGACGCACTCAGGGTTCGTACAGAATATTTGACTGAAAATTCAAGAAGTTTTCAAGGATTTCAAGGATGAAAAATGGCAAAATTCAAGGAGTGTTAGCAAAATTTTATTTGCTTACAAGACTTATGGAAGCAGCGCAGTTTTCGCATGGATTTCTTTTTCCACAGAAGCTATCTCCAGCTCCTTTTCTTTAGCAGTTCGACGAAAGCTGTTTGCCTTGACTAAGTAGGTAAGGTCGTTTTTCGCTTCAGCTTCTTCCGAAAAACGGTCCGCAGATTCCAGCAGGCACTTGAGAGTTTTTTGAAGCTTTGACTTCCTTCCGTGCATCTTATCAAGCTCTTGCTCGAGCTCTTTTCTCTTTGAAGCTGCCTGCCGTTACAGTGCTTGTTTCTTTTGTTCGTCTAGGTATGCAGCGTACCTATGCCGGGCTTGGCGCACTGACGCCTTCAACTCTTTTGAAATCGGAACGTTCAGCAGGCCACCATGGCTTTTCACAGCCTCGCAGATAACTCGTTGAGAAATATACGACAGCTCTGCCAAATTCTCGACCGCAACCTGCTTGTTGATCCTGAAGCCTCTTTCCACTGAGGCCTGCCCATGGCTCAGGAGGAGAAGTAGTTTCACCACAGCCCATAACTGCGAGAATGAAGCATCGTGCTTCAGCAGCCGCACGAAAAAACTGTCAAGACGTTCATGATCTTTTTCATAGTTTTGTAGTTCATGCCGCTTTTCTAGACAAAACTGAATGTACTGTGTGCACACAATGTCACGTTTGTGCTCAGAGAGAAGCTTGTTGTCGATTAGGCAGTTAAGCACAATTTTTAGCTTCCCAAGGCACGTGTCTGTCTTGGACATCTCTGTGGGGTCGAAACATGACAACCCACGAACGACAAGGTACCTCAGGGGACTTCTCTCCATGACTTTCAGGATCATGTTCACAAGGAACTTCCGGCACTCGTACCTAAACTCAAGAATACACTTGGCGCTCGCTTTGCAGCATTTCAAAATCTTCTCAGCTGCACGTCCAACATCCACCTTTTCAGTTCTGTGTAAACGGCAGCATCTTCAACATCAATTCGCAGCAGCTTCGTGATGCTGGTGGCTTCTGTCATTACAGAGCACTTTACGAACCTTGACAGAAGGCTCCTCAGAACACTTTCAAGTTCTTTTGCCAGCAAAAACGTCTTGGGAGAATCACTCTGAAAAACAGTCAGGAAAGGCTGCACAACCATGGCAACATTCAGGGAAAAGTTCAATTTTGCAAGTGCAAGCTGGTCATTTAGAAAAGCACTGACGTTTTCATATGCTCTGCATTTTGGCACGGGCAGCCTGCGGCCACTCACTGCTTCAGTGTATTGCTTCAAGTGCTCCCATGTGGCCAGGGCTCTTTCCAGTACGGGCACGTTCTCGATCCAACGGTGAGATACAAATGGAAGTGGAAACACACTGCTCCCTGTCTCTCGAATAAAATCTTCTCGCCTGTCCGGTGCATCATGAAAGAGTGAGAATAAGCTGGACAAATATGTGTCAACTGGCCATCCCGTTGCATGCATTCCAGCTTGGTAGGCATTATGCACTGTGTGAAGGCCACACGATCCAATATCCAAACACTGAACTTGAAAGTCATTTTTCATGTGCTGCTGGAACTTGTGGAAAAGGCTCCAGTTGACATTGGGGCCATCCATAGAAAGCTGAACAATTTTGCTCATCCGAAAGGACGCCAGCGCTTCCGTCAAATTCTTCATGAGGTCGTCCGCTGTGCTGTGGCCCATGAATGTCGATGTCACATACCTTGTTGTCACCTCAGAATTGTTCCACAGTCTCACGTGAACATCAAGCTGTTTCTTTTGCAGGTATTCGTTTAACGTTTCATCAAAAAGGACAACAAAATGTTCAGATTTCTCCATCATGTCCAAGACTTAAGAAGCGAAAAATGGGCGCAGACCATGGCACGCGACGTACGCGCATTTTTTTCCGAACAAGTGAAGCTTCTCGCGATATCGCTATCCGGAAACATCTTTCGGAACAACTCGGAAACTGATCCGCTGGAGCTGTATGAGTAGTGTGAAGACACAACTTTCATCGTCCACAAAATTTCGGCTTCAATCACGGAGTCATGCCTTCTGCAGTCTTCGTCAAGGGTCGCAGCTCGAGAGGATGTTTCCGTGTTTTCCCGCTGAGAAGTCGTTTCTGTGACGTTTGCCGCTTGCAAAAAAACTCGTGACGGAAGAGCAGCCCTCGCCTGCCGCAACTTTGGATCGGTGCTTGGCACTTTTCTGATGGCTCTTCAACGCCGACTCCCCCATTGTTGCAATGTCGACCGACTTCTGACATACTGCGCACTTCGCTCGATAAGGGTCGCTTGTCTCCGGCCTCACCCAGTGACGATATTCGCTGTGCTCCAGCCACGCAGACTGAAACTTGCACTTTCCGCCTGGCATCCTGTCAAAGTACTGTCAAAGTAAAGTTGCAGGCATTGCACACAGCACAAATGTGAACTTTCGCCGAGAAATGACGCGCGAGGCCGACGCACGGACCGAGTATACCGAGTACCGACCGACCGACCGTTACTATAACTTGCGTTGGATCGGATTGGATTTCTGGCTCGCATTTGTTGCCAGACAACGCAGGTGCTGCCGGTTTCGAAACCGAAACTTGCTGCTATTGCTCTCCTGTCAAGACTACATGTTTTCGCGAACATTCCTCAGTAAACGCGTTTTTGAAATCAGTGCGACTTACGGAAATACGTCGTTCATTTGCTATATTGAAGCAAAGTCCACTCAATTTTCAAGGATTACAAGGAGCTCACTTATATCTAAGGAGTTTCAAGGGCCCTTGAATTAATGTTATCAAATTCAAGGACATTCAAGGATTTCAAGGGTCTGTGCGAACCCTGCAGTGAGCTGCTTCGTGAGTCTCATGACGAATGCTATCGCAATTTATAGACAACCAACAATAGTTCTCTACAGCCATTTTTTTTTTTTTTTAAGTTCATATTTTCCTAGTATGTCTACAGTGATGAAAGCAACGTTTGACCATTTGTAGCAAGTTCTGTAGCAGGGAAAACATTGCTTTGGAGCAGTCACTAATCCTTTTGGAGCAATGCCAACATCTGTGAGTAGCACATCACTCGAAAATGAACGAGTGATTGCATCGCTAAATGAGTTCATCTTCGATAATAACTGAGGATTCCTCTTTGATAATGGAGCATATTACTTATTACCTTTTGTAATAAGAAAAGACAGGGTGCCAAAGGAACACAGAGCATTCTTTTTAGAAATAAGGCTCTCATCAGAGAAGGTTTTATTTACAATGGATACTAAGAATTGATTAGAGCTTCTCTCCCCCACGCTTTTAGCGCCGGTAGTTTATTTAGCCTGTATACACAAATTCCGTAAAATACCTGCCAAACCAGCTCGTCTGTCAAAAAAAAAAAAAAAAAAATGCATCCCCCCAGTTTTATGAACCTACCTAACTTGGGATTTTAATATTACGAACTGCCGAAACAACCACCCCCCAAATATTATGAAAAGTTACACGGGTGCAAGTGGCACTGCCCCTTAGCGACACGGGAACCGGAGTGAAGACTAAGTTTGCTGTTCTTTCGATCGGCAGCTGCACTGGAACAACCTCGACTACCATTTATTCAAATATACACACACACTTTTTTTTTTCTCTCAGCACAGATTTTTAAAATTGGAGATCAACCTACTATTTAGACAAAAGAATGTACCGTAAAATACCGAGCAAGTGCCCACTCAAAATTTAAAAATAATCGCAAAAAAAAAAATGGGGATGGGCACTTGTCCAGTCATCAATTTTACATATGAATGTACTGTGCATATTTTCTCAGATCTTACAAATTCGGGAATGGGCGCTTAGTGTGGAATGGGCGGATGCGTGGTATTGTACGGTAGATCGGGAATAGTACTGAGCATAAATACCGAGTCTATCGTGCTAACCCAGGTCCCCACCCATGTCAGCAACTGCACCCAGCACTCCGGAGCAAAGCAGTGAAGCTCAACGCAGGCACGCTGGTGAAAGGCGGCACAGAGGCATCTGGAAGACACAATAAATAAGTGATCTCATCAGAAGTACAAGACCCTGCTTCTGTCTTATCACAGTAGACGCCATCCCACAATTTAGCAAAAGCTCCTCACATCGCCGACATTGTCTGAAGATTTAGACGATGTCTATGATCAATCCGCCAGCGCATCAACCAACCAGCGCAGTTGACGAGCAATCTCAACACTTCGTTTCACCTTAATTTAAGGTGCAGCTGCTGCTACGAGCCAAAGGGAACAACCAGCGTCAAAGCTCGACATCATGGCATTCATCCATCTTCACGTGCGTGGTCTTTCATTCACTAATGAATAAAGTGCAGCGAATGTCCCAAGAGTCGCGCTTTTAGTATGTGTCTATGCTTGTATGAGTTCAAGCCTTGGACAATACCCCGACCTAAGATAAAACAAACTATACAGCGAGTAGAGACACTCTGAAATGCATATTTGTATCCTTTTCCTTTCCTCCTAATTCCCTAAATATTAGTTGGCGCAGGTGCGAAGCAATTCGTGGCAAAAACGTCACTTTGGCGCAAGATGTAGCAGACTGTCATTCATGACGCAAGTTGGCGCGGCACTCCCATCACTGCCTATATCTGCTGTTTCATTACAAAATGGGTGTGCTTTATTGGAAAGTTTCATTTTGTCAATTAATTATAAAGTAGTGCGAACTCGGCGTAACGGGTCTTTTCCGCAATTGCTCGGTGCCACCTATCGGCAAATTGGAAAGCGTTTTCTTATATCTTTTAAAAGCTTTAGCCTGCTATTATGCAAGTATTGGTACTGCAAACGAAGGAAGAACATAATTATGCAGTGTTACAGCTGAAACCCTGGGTAACCCTCGGCTCCACACCTTCACCGAGTGCCAATACCGCCCTGTAGGCAACACCAGAAATGGGGGACAGCCACGCCTGCTACTACTGCGCACCTGCAACTCCGGAAAAGGCCCGTTACTTGCATTTGCATGTTGCCAGCTGCACACCAAGAAGGGCGGGGCATTGCTGGCAATTAGGCAGTTTGCTTCGTTAGATAAATCTGGATATACAAACTTTAAACAAAGAGGGTTTTTGATCCACAAGTCTTTCGACCATTGGTACCCACTCCGAAATACTCAAATCAGTTTCTTTAACAGTCATGCATAAATAGGCAGTTTTGGCAGTGTTGTCGTGCAGAGAGGCATGGCTACCGTGAGCGCGAGCTGCAAGTCCTCAGCATGCTCCTCAGCATGGCCAATTTTAGCAAAGTGTAACCGCTGGTACTGTGGCCCCGGTACAGTGCCAGGTGTGTGCTCAGAGCATGCTTCAAAGCCACAGCACGAGCTCACGGTAGCAATGCCGCTTCGTAGGGCAACCCTACGCTAAAACCTTCCAATATCCGCACGACAGACGACGGTGCAGTGCCTCCATATGTCATGCACACACAGTAACCATGGCACATCATTTTCATTTTCCACTGCAAAATACCTAATGCCATGAGAGTTTAGGGGACAATGGACTCCAGAGTACAGACTGTTTAAAATGATTAGCAAGGTTTATGAAAGTAAAAAAAAAAAAAAGTCTCAATTAGGCAACACAGCACAGAAATTGAAAGTATGGCACCAGGATTCACAATTCGCGAAAGAAGTTTCAAAATGTTGCCCGACCATTTGGACTAACAGACGTGTCTTACCGACCAGTAATCGTGATTCGAAGGGGGACGCTTGTCGACAGCTGAACGCCTGATACCCGTAAAGAGGCGCATTTACCGGTTCAGGCCAGAATGAAGCCAGTCATGGTTCCGACAAGCACTGAAGACAAAGGAATGCAGGCCTCCAGTGTTTCTGCAGCTTGCATTTGGCACTGACATTTGATCTTTCTGCTGTCACCAGCATATTGGAGGTGCAAATAACTATTATCATTATCGTTAAGTTTTGTAACAGAAACTATGCGCAAGACTAGCGGGGCGGTTCTCGCAATGCTCAGAAAAGCATGTCGTCCTTATCAAGCATCTCGTATATTATACACTCCCATTATCACCCTTAGTGGACGCGGCGGCACCATGTCCGGTAATTTTAACTTTGTATTTGCAGGCCAACCGTTACGGGCCTTTCCGCGAACTCCCAACTGGGTCCCTATCGTTTCGTCGAACGCACTGTCAAAAGTGCCGTCCAACGGCAATCTTGCGGAGCGTTCAAGTGCCGGCTGACGGCAGTTTACGTCCCCATTCGAGTGCCATCCTACAGAGCAAATGCTGTCCTTTAGTGAAGAGTATCTTGCTTTTGGCACTTATTGACTGAAAATTATTATGGCTACGTTTACTGTACCCGTTAGTTCAAATTTTCTGTTAATGTGTATGTTCAGATTCCATAAGACTGTCTTCATAACAAATATTATCTAAAAACAAAAGAATGACATCCCCGACTCCGACTCGTTTCTGTAGTGTAACAGTTGAATGCCTGGCTAATAATATGGCCTCACAAATTTTTAGGTTAAATATGCGTGCCCTACAAAAAAGTTGTGTTGTTCTTCGCCTTTTGTAGAGGTTGCTGCCGCCACTGGAGAACGTGAGACTACTAATTTTATTTTAAATCACAATCGCTACATTCGTGAGAGTGCGACTTCGGCAAACTTGAGCAGATCGCGCAGGCATAAACATAAATAAGAAAGCATGCTGCTCACTCCTGTAGCGTTTGTCGCGAACGCGCTGTATGTTAAAACAAGTCGGCGAGCGGCTGATGGAACCATGTCAGAATAAGCGTGACTTCTGACTGACACTTTCTGACGGCACATCAAGGCGCGAGTGGTATCGTCAGACGGCACTCAAGACACAACCTTCGTGAAAACTCGTTTCGTGGACAACTTTCCATGGACAACTGTTTGTCGACACGAACGTTTCATCGACACTCGTTACGCGAATTGCATGATGTAGGGATATATCGTTACGCGTCTATCACTGGGATGACCCGTACACGCCGCTTCGCGACGAGTCTGATGCAGCTTATTACTGAAAAAAGCTAATCTGAGCTGTCGATGAAGCAATCTGTCGGTGAAACATCGCGTGTCGATGAAATGCCGTTCGATGAACTGATTGCCACCGCTACCGACTCTCCCGAGACAAATAATTGAAAATGAAAGTCCAAAACACGCAATTACAATACCATACTCTTCCAAGCCTCCAGCGCCGTAAGCCATGTGTCCGTGCCTTCCATGCGCCGTGTTGTTTACATTCCTCTTCTAATAAATGTTGAGATTAAGTTAAGATGCATAGGAAAACAGCGATAACAAAATATACCCAAAGCACAACACGCCAGTAGTCCACGCCGCCAACGCCGCCAACACGCACAAAACTAAACTTGGATTGGCTTGGATGGGATCAGCGCCAGGGCCAGCCCCGAATGCAGCTAACGGAGTTCCCGGTTGGGCCGATAGGGGGCCGCGTCGCTGGCTTCTCTTTTATACGACCATCCAAAGAGCAGATTTATAGGTCTACCCATCCGACTCCGACCAGCAAGGCCGACCAGACTGTTATGCTCATATTCGCCGCTATGATTTTGAGCGCTGGCGAAGTGTATATGATCTTCGCTACCGAAAGCGAAGCACTCTGGGCACTTCCGACCAATCAGTAGAGCGAGGGGAAACGACCGTTTTTGTCTTTTTTGTTTTGTTTGCGCTCGCTCGTCGCTCCAAGCTTTCAAACCGTTCCGCGCGTGCTGAAATCGAAAGTGCGGATTTTACGGCAGTACGGTACAACGCTGCTGCGCGCTTATAATAATTAGAGACGTGCGTCTCTAATTTGACAGAGATTCTGCCGAGTGTGTTGCGTGCAGGGTGTAAGATAGACAGGTGGGGAAACGAGAGCCAAATGAGCGACCGGATTGTGTCCCCCTTGATTGATTGATTGAAACGTTTTTTATTAGCAGAAAATGAAATAACCGCCGTGCTGCTTGAAGTGTATTCATCTGGAACGGTGGCTTAGGGAGGGAAGATAGGACCAAAGAGGACAGAGAGAAAGGTTAAGGAAGGAAAAATAATTATATGTACAGGGGAAAGTTCGCTGTGCGCACAAAGGCAAGCAGCGAGTCGAGAATGTGTTTCCGGTGGTTGGGGGGCTTTGTGGAGTGTGGGCATGTCCATTCTGCGTAACTTGTGGGGCGATAGCTCGCCGGGATTAGATTGAGGTGTGCAGCCCTGTGCATGGAGTGCTTGGGACAGTCCCATATATAATGTGAGGGCACTTCGCCGGCACTTTGCACTGGGGGCAGAGTGGGCTAGGGCCAACATCATCTTCGGAAATAGGGCGGTGAAATCTGGCCCTCCACACTGGTGTCAGTGCCGTTTGTGTATGAAGCTTACGGAGGCAGATCCTCTCCCATCTAGTGTATCCAGACGGGAGGGGATATTCCTCCTGAGGAAGGAGAGCAGCAAGTCGCGCCTTTCTGGCGAGACGAGCGGCCTCCCTGCGCTCCAATGGGTCCATGGGAACTTGGGCTGGATTGGGATCGGAGGGGCGGACACAGCCTTGTGAGGGTTCAAAGTTAAAAATCCCTCGCGGCTGTGTTCGCCTTCTCGTTACCCGGAATGTCGGCGTGGCCGGGTATCCACGTTATTGTTATCTGGCCCCCATTGGAGCGGAATAATTTACATACGGATCGGAGCTCCCGGACGGTTCCGTTGCGGCTGGTCAGACAGGTGCACTCTCTCACTGCCTCCTGTGAGTCTGTGAATATGTGCATACGCCTACCGTGGTGATGTGAGTGTGACTGAATGGCCCACAGAATTGCTAGCTCGGAGCTCTGCAGTTTTGGAACTTGGTGTGTACGGTGCAATTTTGCTGCATGTTTGCCGGGTGGTGTGTGAGTAATAGGCAACAGTGGTTTCTCCGTCATCCGCTCGGGCAGGATCAGTGTAAATTAGTAAATTTTGTTTGTCCGCTTCCAGTATGGTAAGGGCTTTGATGTGCCGAGTTGCAGCCGCCCGCTTTCGATTGGCAGGACTCGGGCCGTGTGACTGTGGGAGTGGTTTTAGGTTTACAATTAGCGTGTCCTCCCACGGAGGTTAGGAGGGCACGCTAATCTTGTCTTCTGTGCGAAACGGCGCCGTGTTGTTTGAAGACCGGTGGTATGGTGTACTAGAACTAGTACACCATACCGGTGGCGTCGCTGCGTTTCCATAGGAGCTAATCCTTTTTCTTTCTTTACTTTTTCCTCAGGTAAGTTCGCTCTTTGCAAATTTTACAAAAAAAAATGCACCATCTGTGGGCAACGCTGCTCAAAGTCGTAGCGCGATAGGTTAAGAAACCGAATTTTCCGGTCGATTTAAAGAGCCTGCCGTCTCCTTGTTTCACCCTGTATATCAAACCTTTTTTGTCAGTGTTCGAAACTCGATCTTTCCATTAGAGCATCGAAATGGATTGTGCATGCAAATCGCCAGGACTTTGGAAGCCTGCACGGCTTGCCGACGAGCAAGCTGCACCAGCGTCGTTTGTGCAGCGAGCACTTCGTCGCTACCGCGTTTGCAAGCTGTAGGAAGATTCGTTCGTGGAAAAACGCGTGTCCCACCGTTCTTAT
Source organism: Ixodes persulcatus (assembly GCA_013358835.2). Taxonomy (NCBI): domain Eukaryota; kingdom Metazoa; phylum Arthropoda; class Arachnida; order Ixodida; family Ixodidae; genus Ixodes; species Ixodes persulcatus. The sequence continues at coordinate 16,274 of JABSTQ010001501.1, read as the reverse complement.
TACGAGTCCGTCGCTGCAAGGACTTGTTCCCCCAGGTGAGTTGCTGTCAGAGCAATCTTCATTTAATTTGACAGCTTCGTTTGTATATCTTAGGATAGAGTATACCGAAAAGCACCTACAGTCAGAGATGTAGTCACTCCAAAACAGAAGTTGTTTTCTTTCTTTCTTAACTGCATTGCATATTAGTGACTTTGTTCATGGTTTCTTTATCGTTTATTCCTGCAAGCCTTTTTCCTTATTTCGGTGTTGATTTGTTTGTTTGGGTATTCAGAATTTTTGTTTGTGGGAGTTGTTTAGAGAGCCATTAAGATAATTCGATGATAAGTGCTTTTCTCTTAGTTTGTACATTAAAGTAATTAATTTCGTTCTACATATTTGGCAACTTTTGCTGCGTTTACTGCCTACTACAGTTCTTGGCTCCCCTTGGATGGTGGTTGACTGCAAACGGAGTTTTTAGATACGTGTTTGAAATGCCGCAACTCATTTGAATGATGTTCAATAAAAAAAAAAAAATACATTTCAATGAACGTGCTGTTTCTGTTTTATTGCACTGGTAATATCACGCGAAGCGCAGTTGTTGCGAAGTGTACCGCGCGCGGCTTGTCTGCTATACTCGCGGTCAGCTTTCTGTGGCAATGCAGTCAATGCTAGGGGAGAGGGTGCACCAACCGCCGTACAAGCGGCTTCCTCCTCTCTTGGGATTGCCACAGAGTGCTGGCCGCCCGCAGCGGCCGGCGCGACACCAGTCTAGCAAACAAACAAGCAAACAAAATAGAGGGGGGGGGGGGGGGGAGGAGGAGGCAAGGAGGGCGCACGCCAACGACTAGGGATGTCGCGAACCACCCTAGGTTCGATTTCGAAAGGTTTCGATATTTGCGAAGCGAACTGAGGTTCGATTTCGAAAAATTTCGATATTTTCGTACCGACCGAGGTTCGAATTCGAAAAATTCGCAACTTTCGATCACAGTAGAGTTTCGAATTCGAAAAGTTCGAAGCTTTCACGGTTTCTAAAAGTTCGGGTTCGAATATTTCGAATATTTTTTTACTTGAGGTTCGATAAATTCGAAAATTCGAACTTTCCTAACTTGAATTTCGAGATATTTGAAAAATCTGAATTTCTTAAGATCTGAAGTTCGAAAATTTCGAAGATTTCGAAATTCTTTGGAAATAAAATTCGAAAACTTCGAACGCTTCGAATTTTTATAGACATGAAGTTCGAACAATTCGAAGATTTCGAATTTCTTTCTGCGAAAAGTTCGAAAGTTTCGATTCTGTTATAACGCTGAATTCGAAAAAAGAAGAAAAAAAGAAAAAAAAAAAAAACTTCGAAGGTTCTGAATTTTTTTCAAGTCCAAGTTTTCAAAGTTCGAAGTCCAGTTTTCAAGTTCCTCCACAGTTTCAGTTTCAAATAACGTTTTCACGACTCACTGGTTTTCACGAAATCAAGTTTATAAAAGTTGGGGTGTGATACCTAGGCTCTGCGAAGTTGGTCAGGCAATTAAATGAGACGACAAGTGTCCCGGATGTGCTGGAATATTTGCCAGTGCAGAGGTCGACGTGTGACCATAGATCAGTAATTGTGACCGCCAGCCCGGGGGGGGGGGGGGGGGGGGGTTCTTTAACGTGCATCACGCAGTAGTGATCACACGAACACACTGTTTTACGATACTCATCCAGTTCGAAATGGCCAGGGGCGGGCAGGAGGTTGAGGCTCAGAAAAACCTTGAAGCGACAAGGCAAACTACCTCCCCACCCCTTGCACGCTGGTAGTAATCCGATCGAACGCCGAAGTTTGTAATTGTCCTGGAGGTTTATTTTCTGGGACGGAGGAATCGCCTCGCAAAAAGCACAGAAGCCGACACAACTCGAGGTCGAGGAGCGTTCTACCATACAGTGGCGTCGGAAGAGGAAAAACGGAAGTGGGAAGAGGGGAGGGGGGAGGGCCTCAGCCCCCCTTCCCCCCTTCCAGATATTTCGGACTGTTAAAGAAAACAATACGGGGAAAGACGGCGTGGTCGAGCTTATTTTAATCTGAAATTATTTATGCCTATGTATAGCTACTGTCGCTCTTCACTGCATAAAAGATCGCGTAGATGGTCATTCAATAGACTACTTCCATAAAGCCCTGCATGCAACACGGCGTGCGTTGCACTCTGGGAACTAGTTGGCCAGGTAGGAGAGTGGCATGGTTTCGGTTTCGATCGGCACGTCGACAAGAGATTATACACAGAGCGTGGACTATTAACGGCCGTTATATCATGTTTTCTGGTCCCAAAAGCGACACTCGTGGTCTCTAAACTAACCTAAATGGCCAGACCTCGAAGCTTTAGCACAAGCCCGAGACGTATATAGCTTGTCTTAACACATGCTTGTTGTATTTTTGTACTTGAGCCTTTCTGTTAGCGTTCCGATCGAGGTATGTGAACGAGCCAGTGCTGGGAATCTCGACTCTGCGAAGCTCGGGGATCTTGCTTGTGCACGAATCAACAAGCTGTAGCAACCAATAAGTATGCATACATCGAGCTCGCGCCTTTACATTAGTGTTGTTCATCAGGAAGTTTCTTTGTTTCGTGCGTCCATAGACGAAATATTACTTTTTGCAATTGCTGTTTTTCTTAATACGCGTGAGTACGCGAGGTAAAACTCGGAGGCGCCATTGAAAAGCTCAATTTTAATACACTTCTTATCTCTTATCTGTACTGACCCGCAGCACTGCACGAAGTGAAGTCCCCACCCACTTGCATTCCACTAATATTCAACATCGCGTATGCGCATAAAGTTATCCTGCAATCATACAGGCACATTCGCACATACGAACCGTTTTAAGAAAGCAAAAGTCGAGCACTTGTGTGAAGAATGTCGCACCGTTCGCCGGAAGTGCGCCGGACGGGCATGAACCCCTATGCGGTGCGCCAAACGAACGAAATTATTCAAAGCGCGTTTGACGGTTGCTAATGGCCATAATATTTGTTATGTGTTTGCTTTCTTCCTGCCTGAGTATGCCGAGATAATTTCAGACACACCGTTCATGCACAGATCTTGGGCGTCAGTAAAACCTCGTCCAAAAAGGCTTAGCGAGGAGTAGGGGACGCTTGAAAGGGCCTCCGTCGTAGCTAGCCGATCTTAGCGTTCGCGAAAACTTAAAGGGGCCCTGCAACAACTTTTTGACTGGTTTTTAATTTGCACCGAACCTAAGCGCACTGAACGTAGTAACTTAATGAAACTTTTCTTTTCGCAAAATTCGCTTTATTTTAAAAGTTATAGGCAAATTAGAATTACAAAAACAAGCAAAAAATAACCTCCTTCATGACGTCGTAGGTCCTGGCTTGAGTGGCCGTGAACTAGAGGAGGGATAGTGAGCTCATCGAGCGCTCAAGGCTGCCGCACTCCGTGTCGACGGCTCGAGAGGGCGCCACTAAAGCGTGTGTTGGATAGGCTGCATGAAGCGGGCGGCCAGGGCGGCTCGCATTGCATTTGCTGCGCGATTAAAGACTATTTCGGCATAACACTTCATTGGCCACAAACGACAGCAAACACGGGGTAAAGATCAGTACAGAACGGGAGCCACTTCGCGCTGCCATACCGCCGAATGGCCTTTCTACGCTCCGGGACCTTTCTACGCTCGCCGTTCGTCGGCGACTCAACCCACTAGCCCTTTCTAATATGCGCCGCTTTTTCCGCCGCTTGGTGGCAGGTATGTCGACGGGTCATTTCTTGTTTCCGTACTTTATAAACTGCATTTGTTTCTTCTCTGATCTAAAGTACTGAACAAAAACTACTTTCATACATAATTGAAACGGTTCGCGACACTTATGATTTGTATCTCGACTAAAAAAAAAAAGCTTTTAGCGGCTCTGACCAGTAGTAAGCCCAGGACCAAAAACGTCACATTTTGCGCGCTTTCGGTACCGTGGGTCGCCCTCGTCGGTGGAGGAGGTTTCCGCGTCGTCCGGTTAAAATATGACGCGCTGATATTTAGTTACTCTCTCCGTGCCCGCTTGCTTGCCTGAACCCCAAGAGACGTGGAAACCGCAAAAAAGGTAGACGCTTGAATATGATTGCAGGGCCCCTTTAATCTTCTATCAGCATAAAATTTGAGTGGGAGATATATGATGACACGAGGAAGACATCATAGTAACTTTTGTGCAGTAGTGAGGTCGAATTTATTGCGTTTCCTTAAAAGTTCATGCGTCAACGCTGGGCTCAACTTTGATACTCCTGTGAGGATGCAGCTTGCTTTTCGCCCAATGAAGTAACAAGAAGCGGACGCTTGGCAAACAAAATACATGTGAGGCTTCAGGTGACTAAATTTCGGTTGTAGTTCACTGGTACTAGACGGGATTATTGAAATTGAACTCAAAGATGCATTCGTGGGGTGAGGTGACTAAGCCACGTCTTACTACGTTTGCATACGCACCCATAATACCCGGTGTTTCGGGAACCAAGGAAAGTGCCCCGGTCTTCGTTTTGTATCGCTCGAGAATGAGTGTATTGTACGTTCGTGAAAAGTCAGATAATCGAAAACTCAAGCAGCGCACTCGGTCGCGGCGTGATAGCATGAGATGAAGCTGCTCAGTCGAAACCGAAACTGAGTGGCCAACTAGTTCCCAGAGTGCACTGCGTGGTATTTTGCCGCGATGGGGCGCGTCGGTTTTGGAAGAAGTCCATTGGGGCACACGCAGTACCGAGAAAATGCTGCCCCCAAGGCCGCGCCACCGCGCGGGTGCAGCGCATGACGCACTACCAAGTGAACACGAAGCATTCCGCCGTGCAACGCGCTTGGCGCGGTCACTTCAAGGGCAAAACATAAACGGGTGGACTATTAAAGGGGCCCTGCAATCATATTTAAGCGTCTACCTTTTTTGCGGTTTCCACGTCTCTTGAAGTTCGGGCAAGCCAGCGGGCACAGAGAGAGTAACTAAATATCAGTGCGTCATATTTTAACCAGACGACGCGGAAACCTCCTCCACCGACGAGGGCGACCCGCGGTACCGAAAGCGAGCAAAATGTGACGTCTTTGGTCCTGGGCTTACTACTGGTCAGAGCCGCTAAAAGCTTCTTTTTAGTCGAAATACAAAATATAAGTGGCGCGAACCGTTTCAATTATTTATAAAAGTAGTTGTTGTTCAGTATTTTAGATAAGAAAAGAAACGAATGTAGTTTATAAAGTACGGAAACAAGAAATGACCCGTCGACATACCCGCCGCCAAGCGGTGGAAAAGGCGGCGCATACTAGAAAGGAGTAGTGGGATCAGGCGCCGACACGGAAAGGTCCCGGATGTACGCGGCGACGCTGCGGTCGTATGGGCAGGAGGATCCGACCGGCTCCGAGCGTTCCGAAGGTCTTCGGCGAGAAGCTTTGTATTGCGGTTTGGCCGTTTCGCGGTATGGCAGCGCGAAGTAGCTTCCATTCTGAACTGATCTTTACCCCGTGTTTGCTGTCGTTTGTGGCCAATGAAGTGTCATGCCGAATTAGTGTTTAATCGCGCAGCAAATGCAATGAGAGCCGCTCTGGCTGCCCGCTGCATACAGCCTATCCAGAATATGCTTTAGTGGCGCCCTCTCGCGCCGTCGACATGGAGTGCGGCAGCCGTGAGCGCTCGCGATGAGCCCACTACCCCTCCTCTAGTTCACGGCCACTCGGGCAACCAAGGACGTCATGAGGGAGGTTATTTTTTGCTTGTTTTTGTAATTTTAATTTGCCTATAACTTTTAAAATAAAGCGAATTTCGAGAAAAGAAAAGTTTCACTAAGTTACTACGTTCAGTGCGCTCAGGTTCGGTGCAAATTAAAAACCAGTAAAAAAGACCTTGCAGGGCCCCTTTAAACAAAATCCGCCGCAAGTGGGGCGGCGGCGCGCGCCATCTAGCGAGAGTCTCCCGAGCCGCCATGTTTACCGAGATCGTTCCCCATCTCAGGGTTTCCAAGACGAAGCGAGGGAAAGAAGGGGCCAAAGGAGGTGGAGTGCGTTAACTCAAGGCCGCACCGGCCCGCAGTGCGCGAAGCTGCACGGTCTCCTTTCGACGGTGCAGCTGGTGCAGCAACGCGCCGGTGTCGTGCGCCGCACGAGGTCCCAAATGTACGTAGTGCAGCCGCACCGACACGACCATCTGAACGCGACGCGTCCGTCGGTGCAGCGCGGTGCGGTGCGGTGCGCCCCAATTGAATGTGACATTAGAAACTCGTTGTCAGAAGGCACTACTCGTCATATGCTTAGTGGTTCGGAAGTTCAAAGCTATGTCTTTACGACCTAAATAACTGTGCCAATGGTAAAAAAAAAAAAAGAAATTAATAAATGCGGGGATAAAAAGCTGGAGAAAGAAAAAACTATCAAAAACTCGCCGGATGTGTTGTATTCTTGCATATTCAGAGGTTCAGAACTTCGAAACAACTTTCTCCTACCAAAATGTGTACAGGCTAAAAGAAACACGTCCCAGGAACGTGAAGCGAAAAAAAAAATGTTTTCTTTTAATGACGTGCTGAACTTGAACAATATTAGCAATCTTCTCCTATGAGTTAATTTATTCCTTAACGTGAAAACACAATAAATACATTATTTTGTATTCTGCAGATGGCAATGATATGTACTGTCTGTGGTGTTAATTTAAATGCGATACCTCAAACAACTTAGACGAAAATAAATACTAAGTTTAGGGCATAATTGCATGTAGACAGGGGCGGATGCAGAAATTTCCTGAGGCGGGGGTCAGGTGTTGGTCAGCGTACCATATGTTTAGGAACCCCCTCCTCCTCTCCTTCGTTTTACGCCCTAAATTCTACACGTGCAGAAATCAAGAGGGGGGTCAGGACATCCGGACCCCCCCCTCTAAATCCGCCCCTGCATGTAGATACATGTTTGGACATTTCTTCGAAACTCACCTTGAATAAGAATAGTCATATCTTAAGACGACACTTATCTAGGCTATACATAGATCATTCTTAAAAAGTTTAACATCTCTACCATAAATAGCTTCGGCTACATCGCGCTTCAAATCTGGCATAAACGATAATCGTCAAAAACCCGTCGTCCTTCCTCGCTCCTTCGGGAATTTATTTCTTTAAAACTAAGCATGCCAGAACATTGGAAATAAACGGCATTGTCTTTCGTAAAGAACGGAACACCGCATGTAAAAGTTCAAGAAAAAAAAATTACGAATGTACCTCACTACTTGAATTCAAATGAAACCGTCCGCCGGTCTTTCGAAGTTCGACGAGCGTCGAACTTTTACCCTAAAAGTTCGAAGTTCGTCGAACTTCTGACTTTTCAAGATACGAAAGTTCGAAAATTTTCGAATTCTATTGATAAATAAGTTCGAAAGTTCGAAAATTATCAATTTCCTTAACATAGGAAATTCGAAAGTTCGAACAGCTTCGAACTTTTGAGTGCAAGAAATTCGAAAGTTCGAAAATCATCGAATGTTTTGGTCAGTCAAATTCGGAAGTTCGACAAACATCGAATTTTGTAGTGTGATAAGTTCGAAAGTTCGAAAAGGATCGAATTTTATAGCGTAATAAGTTCGACGGTTCGAAAAGCGTCGAACTTCTTAGCTTAACAAGTTCGAAAATTCGACTTCCGTCGAATTTTACGATATAGAAAATTCGAAAATGCGAAATCTTTCGAACCTTCCGAATCGCTTGATTCGATCATCGAAACTTCGATTCGAAAAAAGTTCGCGGCATCCCTACCAACGACAGTGGTGGCGCCATCTGGCAGTCTTTCGAGACAAATTTTTGTCTCCGACCATGGCCTCCGAGATCCCGAAGCGCGCGCGTGAGGGCTTCTCCGGCCGTCCCATTCGTTTCGCGCTGCGAGGTGGCGCTGTCTGCCCAGTCATAACAGATGAGGAGTATAGACACAAAATGGAGACAGCGCACTAGGAAATTAAGAGGAAAGTTTTTAGGCTATAGTGGGGTTACGGAAGAGCAGGTCTCAGTTAAGAAGAAAGTTAAGGCCACAGAAAGAGATCGGTGGCTAGAGGGGATGCAGACAAAGAAGGCTCTGGAAAGCTATAGATTAAACAAAACAGTTATTGCCAAAGAAAGCATTTATGACAATTCTAGGGGAAGCTCATTGTTGTTTGAGGCAAGGACAGGTGTTTTGCGAACCAGAACATACAGAGCGAAGTACCAGGAAATGGACACAGTGTGCGCTGCTTGTGGAGAGGAGGACGAGACGGCTGAGCACTTGATACTCTACTGTAAAGGGTTTCACCCTATGCATACCGAAGACAACATAGATTTAATAAAGTCATTGGGTTTTAGAGACAGCGAAGGAAAAGTGGATTTCAAGACAGTAGAGATTACCAAGCAAAGATTAAGTGAATGGTGGCAGAAAGCGAGAGAAAACTAGGCATTTTCTTATTAACTGATGGCAAGAGGGATGTATAGCCTCACTTTATTTTCAGTACGGAGTGAATATAGTTTTCACATTTAAATATTCTAAGCTTAAAGGGTAAGACAAAATGGCTAGGTGGCGTAAGCTACCGCCCGATCCAAAGGGCTCAGCCGTATTCATCCATCCATCCATCCAACAGAGGGGCGAGCCGTCATCGGCGCGGGTAGAGATCTGTACCGGTGCGGGCCAGACCGCGGGCCACGGGCCGGCCCGGCACTCGGGCCGGGCTCAGGCTTCACGTCAACATTCATGAAGGGCCCGGGCCATGTACGAGCCTTGCATTCAAGTCTACAAGGGGGGCCAAAGCGGGCCAAACCGGCCATTACTTCTCTTTTTTTTTAATGGGAGAAGAACCACAGTGGGGGATAAACAGATGCTGAAGCATGTGTGCGTGGGTATATTTTTTTGTATGGTTCGGTGTGTGAAGAGAATGCTCTTCCAGACTATACTCTGTCCCATCCTACGATGGACTAAAGGCTAAAGCCACGAGCCGCCAGGTCCAATCACGTTCCACGGTATACTATGACACACTTAAAGGGATACTTCAACGAAATTTGAAATATTCCCGTCGTGTTTAAAAATAGGTTGAATATGATCCACAATATCCGTAAATGACAATCGCACGTTTGTATTTTGAGCCTGGTGGCTGTATTTTTCGTTATAAACGGCAAACTCTGGCAAGCGCTCGGAAAAGGCCCAGCGGAGTGTGACGTAGGTCGTCTCGGGCAACGATTGGTCTCGGGACGAGCAAAGCTACGGCAAGGCTGATGTCGAGAGGATGGCCTAGTCGTTCCAGCCACCGAAGCGGCTGCTTTTGTACGAATTTTGAGTGATGAGTTAATCTTCTATAATCTTGTAGGGGGACAATAGCGACTTCTGCGACACACAAAAGGCATTCTCGGGAAGAGGGGAGTTCCTCCGTCCTCTCTTCTCTCGTCGTGGCCGGAGGCGAGACAACCTCCGTCACTAGCTGTCAAGGTTCCTAGATGGGCATTTCAGACGAGGCTTTAGCGACATCCACCAGGTGCTCTTTGCTAATCGTTTAATTCGTTTTAAAATTCTTTTTCGAGACTTTTTTAACAAGATATTGGTATGTTCGATGTGACACTGCTCCTTTGAACACATATAGACCAGAAAAAGCGCGCCGAAATTTCGTTGTAGTATCCCTTTAACATTGATTAGGGGTGGACGAATAATGCTCGAATCCAAAAGCGCCGATCATTTCTATAGCTTCGACTCTGCAAAAAGCCTATATGTCGTGGCTTTCTTTGCGTTAAAAATTGTTGAGTCACTCAGTGCTCTTCGATTCGAACCACTGTCCACCCGTCCCCTCATCAGTGATCCGAGACGCGGGCACCGACACGTGCATCGAAGCGAAATACCGCACAATTTCTAAGTAGATCGTGATTGGATCTGGCGGTCCGTAGCTTTTGCCTTTAGTCCATCGTAGGGTGAGACGAAGTATAGCGGCGCGGAGTTCCTTTTCGTCCCCGCCAGCGCCTCCGCCATCATACAATCGCTTCTCACCACAAACACGCACATACACACGCCTATACAATGCGTACCCTCGCCGGCGTAAACCATCTGTACGCACGAGTGCTTGCATCCCTAATAGGGGTGAAGAGGTTACCCTGAAGCAGGGGCGGATCCAGACTTCCATTTTAGGGGGGGCGGTTCCTCGGTGTAAAACGGGGGGGGGGGGGGGGGGGGGGGGAGTGTTTATATTTTTTGTGGAGTTATCGTGTTTACTAAACTTTGATAACATAATATAGATCTTGAGAGCTTTTGTATCGGTTTACCTGTCGGGGATGAACTCTTTGAATTAAAACCTTTCGGGTGACCACGCTAGAGGTAAGTATCTAGAAAATTGTGGTGGCACTATCCTTTCTGAACACCATAACGCAAGGAATTTTATAGTTCATAGGAAACGGGATTACTCCATTCGCGTGGCAGCGCGCTAGAAATAGAAAAAGAAGTTTAACTACTGGGGATGAATGTTTGGTGCTATAGACCTTTCCAAAAAAGGACACTTGGCAGGTTCCATTTTCAGTGTTCGTGCGTATGGCGCGTGATTTGCTCGCTTTCCGAAGCGACGAACGTGCGCGTTCTGGACTGTGATTTAACACGTGTGGACTGTGATTTTTGTAAACAGTGGAAACGTCTATAGCGGCTGTGACAATTGCAGACAGTGTAACTTGATGGCTCATATATCCCCGGCGGGGCTACAACTTTTGGGCTCCTTTTGCTTGAATATTTATATATTCTCGTTACACCCGCAGAGCATGTACGGACAGCCAACCTTTGCCAACTATACGGAGGAAGCTCATGCAGCTAATGACAATGCGAAAAACGTTTTAATCTAAAACTCGGCTGTTCTTTGAGATTAAGCTTGGCATAGTAGTTAGAACTTTATATTCAGTGCCAAAATGCAGAACGTGGTTTTAAAACATACTTTTCATTGTCGCCGGTTGCTTCAATAAAACGGGTACGTTGCAAACAAGCGACAAAAATGGCCCGGCGGCTTCGACGCTGCTCGCGGCGTCAAAACACTGTTGACGCAGCGAGCGAAACGAACGCTGTCAGGCAAGTTCGTCGGTTGTTCGCCGTATATTTGAAATGTCCAGAGCGCAGCACATGCGGCATTACCAACCCAAACTCGTGTTTTCACGTGTTCTGGATGCAACTCGAGAGAACGAAAGCGAATAATTGTTGAATATTTTTGAAAGCACGTTGCAGTTCGGCAACTATAACTTTTAAACTTAGACAAGACCTTAAACCAGCAATGGATCCTTCCAAATTATATTCAATTGCACTTCGTCTGGATATTTTCTGTATGAAAGGAACACTCACTTGTTTCTGGGTAGTTAGCTCATTCGTCAGGGTCGAGAGGACAGGTGCAGAGATATGATGGGGCAGAGCGGTTGTCCGGTCGGCGAATCTCAACCAGGGGCGGATCCAGACCTACATTTTAGAGGGGGCGGTTCCTTGGTGTAAAACGGCGGGGGGGTGGGGGGGGGGGGGGGGAGTGTTTATATTTTTTGTGGAGTTATCGTTTTTACTAAACTCTGATAAAATAATATAGATCTTGAGAGCTTTTGTATCGGTTTACCTGTCGGGGATGAACTCTTTGAATTAAAACCTTTCGGGTGACCACGCTAGAGGTAAGCATCTAGAAAATTGTGGTGGCACTATCCTTTCTGAACACCATAACGCAAGGAATTTTGTAGTTCATAGGAAACGGGATTACTCCATTCGCGTGGCAGCGCGCTAGAAATAGAAAAAGAAGTTTAACTACTGGGGATGAATGTTTGGTGCTATAGCGGCTGTGACAATTGCAGGCAGTGTAACTTGATGGCTCAGATATCCCCGGCGGGGCTACAACTTTTGGGCTCCTTTGCTTGAATATTTATATATTCTCGTTACACCCGCAGACAATGTACGGAGAGCCAACCTTTGCCAACTATACGGAGGAAGCTCATGCAGCTAATGACAATGCGAAAAACGTTTTATTCTAAAACTCGGCTGTTCTTTGAGATTAAGCTTGGCATAGTAGTTAGAACTTTATATTCAGTGACAAAATGCAGAACGTTGTTTTAAAACATACTTTTCATTGTCGCCGGTTGCTCCGCTAGCTCCCTAAATCACGGAGATTGACTTTCCACGTATACCATCAGGCAAGTAGGCACGATGCCATTTTCAAAAAAAACAAAACAAAAAACAGTAGTGGTTTTAGTGCTTAATAAATGCGATATTAAAATAATAATTGTGATGGAGGTTACTACACTTTTATCGAGAAAAATAATTATCATGAGAGTATACCGCACATTGCTTTATTGAAGGAAGGGCCCGGTAGTAGAATACAACATGACAGCTGAACAAGTGCCGCCTCGTGCAGCCTGCAGAGGGATGATCGAACATGAAAGACATACACTAGTGCAGTTATTAGTACTGGATTTATTTTTCGCCCACGCAAATTTCTTCAAATAAATATTATTCTAGGTTAACAGCAAGACTTAGTAATGATACTAAAAATTAGTCTTACGGTTGAACACCAATATAAAATCTGAAAGACGAAAAGCAAGAATGCCAACATAGCTGTCCTTTGCATAATTCGTGACAAAATGACATAATTCATCATGCCAATCATGTCATTGAAACAGTATCTAAACTGATATGCTCAAGAGCTCAATTTCTAAGTACAGCAAGCGTGGTTACTATAAAAAATGAACAATCAACACGACGGTAGTATAAAAGAAAAGAAATATCAGCAGTAAGTGTACATACATATAACTGAACTACAGTTCGGGTAGTTCAAAAACTCACGTGTGAGTCATTCGTCAGGGTCGAGAGGACAGGTGCAGAGATATGATGGGGCAGAGCGGTTGTCCGGTCGGCAGCATGGATGTTTGGCAGTCGGTGTTCACTCGAACGGGCACAGGCACTGTCTATTTAATTTATGTATAGTCGCATCTTTGAAAGGGCTCGTTTTCCCCAAGTCCATAGGTAGGGAATTCGAAGCCGCAGTTGCAAACCAGCAAGCCCCGCCACTGTTCCGTTCGACACACACATATTCGCTCCTGCAAAGCCGCGCGAAAGCTCTGCCATCAATCCACAGAAGCCGCGTTTAACTCGAAAAGGAAAGACGGCGCCAAGGGGACACAAGGGGTAGCGGGCGCCTTTCCTAAGATATGTCCCGCCACCCTAAGTTGAAACGGCATTGTATACAAATAAATGCCTACGGCGTCGGCTTGAGGACCCCGTGTAAGCAGCCTCCAGCCTTTAGAGTGCTCGTACCGTTTATCTTTCTTTTATTAGCTTCCCGCCACGAGAAGTCGTACCGCAGGCAGTATGAAGCCCATTAGAGGAAACATCTCCCCCTTCTGGCGCTCGTCGGCTTCTTTCTGTATTCCGGCGAGGACGAAAGCGGGCTTATGTAAAGCCAAGGTCGTGGGGAAGTCCGGAGCGTCTTCAGGAGAAGCTCAGACCCAGACTACACTGTACCCAGAGCATTGGCTTCCTCTCTCAGTTGAGAAGAAAAGCAATTGGTCACCTGGTTGTACAAGCTGCACCCCCCCTGGAACGTCTCCTCCTGGTACGTCCCCACCGCAATTCCCTTGGCAATGAGCACACCGTTCCAATAAGATACCTTTAGTGAGCCCATGGGCGACAACATCTCAAAGCAAGCCAAAAAAGACAGGCCAAAAGACAAGTCCAGAACCACGAAGAAATCATCAAACGAAAAGTGATGAAAAGGCGGCCGCTAGAGAGGAAGGATAATCCGCTGTGTATAGGATCGTACCCTTGAGGAAGGCTGCTTGGCGTCTGCGTTTGGGAGCTTTCAGGGCACACATTTTTCGCAGACAACCTCCAAAGAGAGAGAGAGGGAGACAGAGAGAGAGAGAGAGAGAGAAAGGGGACTAGATATGTTGAAGGTATTTTTCCCCCGTGCTCGACGTGCTGGCCTTGTTTGGAAGTGCCTGCAGTCGAGGACCCTGATATTTGGTGCGCCTCCCCACTGTCTCTCCACTTCGAAACTCCTGGCGCCGTCCCTGTCGGGAAGACGTACCGTGACTTTGACGGAGATAAACCCCACTTTGGAACCGCTGTTTTAATATTTTGTCCCTCGCGTTGATTGCTTACGTTTTTTCTTCGAGCTGACGAAGAACCCCCCGGGGGGGGGGGGGGGGGGGGGTTGCCTGGCGAGGCGTTTGGGGGGGGGGCGATCGCCCCCACCGCCCCCCCCCCCCCCCCCCCCTTGGATCCGCCACTGATCTCAACTGGGCTAAAGGCCGATCACGACTGCAGCATGGATGTTTGGGAGTCGGTGTTCACTCGAACGGGCACAGGCACTGTCTATTTAATTTATGTATAGTCGCATCTTTGAAAGGGCTCGTTTTCCCCAAGTCCCTAGGTAGGGAATTCGAAGCCGCAGTTGCAAACCAGCCAGCCCTGCCTCTGTTCCGTTCGACACACACATATTCGCTCCTGCAAAGCCGCGCGAAAGCTCTGCCGTCAATCCACAGAAGCCGCGTTTAACTCGAAAAGTAAAGACGGCGCCAAGGGGAGACAAGGGGTAGCGGGCGCCTTTCCTAAGATATATGTCCCGCAACCGTTGAAACGGCATTGTATACAAATAAATGCCTACGGCATCGGCTTGAGGACCCCGTGTAAAGGGGTGTCCAAACAGGACACTACAAAACGCACGACTCCGACAAATCGTGAAAATTGAAGCGTGAGGCGTCCGCTTCAATTTTCACGATTTGTCGGAGTCGTGCGTTTTGTAGTGTCCTGTTTGGACACTCCTTAAAGGGGCCCACCAACAATTTTTTGACTGGTTTGAAGTTCGCGCTGAAACGGAGCTCCATGAAAGCAGGAACACCGAGGAAAAAAAATATTACAGAAATTCGCAATATTTTGTGAGTTATTAGCAAATTAAATATTGCAGAAAACAACTTTAAATAAGCAAAACATTGCGCTTCATGACGTAAAATGAAAGTTTAGCGATTGGAGCAAAGCGGTTGGCCAATTGGACGCGAGTTTGGTTGATAGCCCGTCGGCCCGGTCGGCCATTAGGCCTCGCTGCAACCATCGTAGCTTTGGAATCGGGTTGCCATCATCGATGAATTTACTGGGCTCATCGGATTTTGAGCGCCGAATTCTTAAAAAGGAGTGCGGAGCTGGGCGTCGCGCCGTACGAGGACACACCACGCAAGCGCCGCGACGCGTCTCTGCCTCAGTCCGCTTCGACAGCCGCGGAAGCCTCGTCGGCCTCGTCTCCCGCAACTCCGCCACCGGAGCCACTTGTGGGAGCCACCTCGGCGAGTAGGAGGTACTCCGCCGCTGGGAGGCGCGCATGAGCGACGAGAGGCGTTGTTTTCGCCCTTTTTGAACTTTAATTTGCAACTTTATTAGCTCTATAAAAACGACTTTTTAGAGAAATAATGACGGTTAACGTGTGATATACTTTATTCCGCTTCAAAATTTCTGGGACGGCTCTCGCCAATCACGAAACCCAGTGAATGTGACGTATAGTGAAAGGGAGCGCTGTTATGCGCGCGCATTCGGCACCTCGCGGCGCCACCGTCGGAGGAGGTGTTTCCGAGTTGTCAAATTAAAATATGATGCGCTAATATTTTTAAACTCTTTCGTTGTCCACTGGGTTTCCGGGACCACTAGCGTGGAAAAACCGCAAAAAAAAGTAGACGCTCAAATACTGTTTGGAAGCCTTGTTTGGAAGTGTGCCTGCAGTCGAGGACCCTGATATTTGGTGCGCCTCCCCACTGTCTCTCCACTTCGAAACTCCTGGCGCCGTCCCTGTCGGGAAGACGTACCGTGACCCTGACGGAGATAAACCCCACTTTGGAAGCGCCCAGCAGGCGCGTCCACCCACCGCTGTTTTCATCTTTTGTCCCTCGCGTCGATTGCTTACGTTTCTTCTTCGAGCTGACGAAGAACCCCGGGGGGGGGGGGGGGGGGGGGGGAGGGGGGGGGGGGGGTTGCCTGGCGAGGCGTTTGGGGGGGCGATCGCCCCCACCGCCCCCCCCCCCCCCCCCTGGATCCGCCACTGCCCTGAAGGGTACTTTTCCTTAACAATTTCTTGCGGACCACCGCAAAAGACGACGGCATTGCTGTGTTTTTTTTTGTTTTTTTTGTTTTTACGGTTTTGCGCAGCGAAAGTGGCTAATTTAGAACTTTGCTTGTCTTTTGTACAAACCCGTCGCGATGTTTCCCTTCCTTTCCATCTGTGACACGTGGTTTTGTATACTTCTGCTTGTCATTTTTGTTTTTCCGTCCTTTCTGCGCGTGTTTGGTCGCAGAAAGGGAAGAACGGGAATTTTTTTTAACAAGCTGCCTAGGCCTGCAGATTAATCCAACTAAT
>JABSTQ010001500.1:0-32973 GCA_013358835.2 Ixodes persulcatus | reverse complement strand
GGTGTGTGGGTATGTATGTGTAGCGACAAGTGACATTAACATTGACTGCCGGCTTTCCTCCACTTTCCTTCTTTCCTCTTTCCCCATCTCCTGTTTCCTTTCTCTGCTCTTCTTTACGTTTCCCTCTGTTTTTCGGACGGGACATCGTCGGCGTTTTTCCCGCATGACAAACTCCGTCCTCTCTACTACTTTACGGAATTCCTCCTCCTCCTCTGTAGACACGCGATAACACAACGTCTAAAAAAAGAAAAACTAAAATTTAAAAAAAGAATTACGCAGCTCGCGGCCTCAGCGTCTCAATAAACATTCCTTTCAGCTTTATTATTTTATTGCTTTCTTTCATAGCTTCCGTGAGCCCGTGTGTTTCACTTTACGTTATAGTGAAGCTAGATCTACTTGCAAAAGCATGTTCCTTGAACGACGCTCGCACTGCACGAGCGCACGTGCTTGGCAGGGACACCGAAAGCTCGGAGCTCGCTCTTGTAGCCTCTGCTACGCTTGCACTTAAAGCGGGTTTCACATGCAACGGTTTTGGCCCTAGAGCGGCGCGATTTCTGCCGTCGCGGCGCTCGTGCCGTTCAATCACTGGTGCTGGCCAGAGCGCCGCGACGGCAAAAATCGCGCCGCTCTAGGGCCAAAATCGCTGCATGTGAAACCCGCTTAAGCCTGGTTCACATGCAGCGATTTTGGCCCTAGAGCGGCGCGATTTCTGCCGTCGCGGCGCTCGTGCCGCTCAATCGCTGGTGCTGGCCAGAGCGCCGCGACGGCAGAAATCGCGCCGCTCTAGGGCCAAAATCGCTGCATGTGAACCAGGCTTTAGAATGAAACGGAGTATAAAAAACTGTAGTGGGGAAGCGTAATGACGCACGTTCGAAACGCGAGCCAAATATTCTATTTTGCTCGCCTGGAGCGCTGCTCAAAACTTGAGAGCTACGGGCCTATAGGGACAAAACACAGACAGGGAGAAACAGAAAGAAAGACATACACACCGCTGTGTATGTCTCTCTTTCTGTTTCTCCCTGTCTGTGTTTTGTCCCTATCGTCTAGCTGACCGTTTAATTTCGAAGTATGTACCAACTAGCTCAACTTCAGCCTGTTTTGTGTTGGTTTTGTACGGACAGGGACCCCGGAACGGGTTTACTACGGTTTAGAGAATGCCATTTCATCGAAGCACGTTTTAGAGAATGGGCACGTTTTATCGAAGCACGGTTTAGAGAAAGCAGAGCCTCAGTTTAGAGAAACGCC
Organism: Ixodes persulcatus; assembly: GCA_013358835.2. Lineage (NCBI taxonomy): Eukaryota > Metazoa > Arthropoda > Arachnida > Ixodida > Ixodidae > Ixodes > Ixodes persulcatus. Next base: position 31,728 of record JABSTQ010001500.1, on the reverse strand, counting down.
GTTTATCGAAAAGTGGACGCTTTTTTAAAAGAGGCTTTCCTACTTCTCGCGTGTATCACTGGTCCGCGTGTTAAGCCATGCCCCCCGCTGCGCTCCCGCCGCTTCGCGGCGGCAGTCTGCGGCGGCTCATTACAAAAATGTTAACTCACCTGATTTACCCGTACACGCCGCTTCGCGGCGGCCGAATTCGCTAAAAGGAGGCTCATCGCCATTTTTCTCTAAACTGGGTTCTCTATAAAGGCATTCGATAAACCGGGGTCGGTAAAACGGCGTTCGCTAAAACGAGCTTCTCTAAACCGCATGCCTCCGCCCCGGAACCGGGGGGGCAACGGGGGCTTGAGCACCCGCTGACATTTTCCAGGGGGTGCTGGGTAGTATGCTGAGCCCCCGTACGTTTGGCTCAAGGCCAAGTATGGAAGCACGGGGCTCTGTTTTTGTTACGGCTGGTTACTCACCAAATTGCGGCACAAGCTTCGCACACGAAATTCCAGAAAAAAAAATAATGAAGTAAAGCAAAGTGTCAGTAAACCGCAGACGACGCGGCACCTCCAAACAAATGTGGAGAGAGAAAAAAAGCCGGCGCCTGCGGCTTGTTTAGCACAGTCAGGGAGATCTCCCTTCTTCCCCTGCTCCTGGGGCCATTTCATACGGGCACTCGCGGGTTGGCCAAGCGGGGAACACGCAACGCACTGTTTTTGTCCACCCAGTCATGCCGGCTTCTTCGTTTTGCTTATATTTTGAGCCGTGACGTTTCCCAAAGAACTCAAAAATTTCTTCTAGCTTTTTTTTTTCCTAGTTGTTGTTTTGGCGGTTCGAGCAACCATGAGGGTCGTCGAAGGGCGAGGCAGGGAGATGATCTGCGCGAGATGAAAGCCCTTCTTGAAAGAGGTACTGCCTATGTAGCAAGCTAAGGGAATAAAGTATTCCAAGGCTACAGATGTAGCAAGCTAAGGGAATAAAGTATTCCAACTTCCAAGGCAAGAGGCCTTACCAGGCGAGGCGACACAGGTTGTCAAGGGAGAGACCACACTGCAGGCTGTGTTGAAGAACCGCTATCACGGTGGTCGTCAAAGACATCAAAGAATCATGGCATTCTCGCCTGTATTTCTGTGTCAGGTTCTCGAAACACCATTTGGTTCTTGGCGAGACAGCCTGCTATGTTCAGGCGGGCACCCTAACATACACCTGGTCGGTTTCCCAGTCTTGGGCAGTAACTAGTTACTAGTAGGTTGTAACCCGTTACCGGTTACGACCTACTTTTTTCAGTAACTTGTAACTGTAACTTGTTACTGCTTAGTGAAAATAACTTGTAAGTGTAACAGGGGTACTATTTTTCGAAAGTAACTGTAAAGAGTAACGTTACAGTTACTTCTCAGATTTATGTGCAAAACTATTGCAAACACGACCGCCAAATCGTCTTGCAACTCATGAGAGAGTCCGAAGTCCTGATACGGGAAGGGCACAGCAAAAACTGCTGCAAAAACCGTATGGAGCTCGAGAGAAAATAATTAAATAAAAATCAACAAAATTTTGGGGTGACCCTACTTCGCCAAGCTGGTTTCGCCTACTGGGATGATGGGGACGTTTGTGTCCGTACCCGCCGTGTATAGTGCATCGCCCACAGCGCACGCAGATGTAACGAAGCGCGGCATCTCTAAAGCGTTTCTCTTTTCTTCGCCCGACAGAGGAAGCAAATGCCTTTCGCGGAGGACAGTTCTTGGTGATTGGCGCCCGAAACGCCCTCAGGCTTACGGGACAACCGATCTTCTAAACTTTGTCTTTTCCCGCCAAGCACACTGGCGGGCACCCTCCTAGATGCACTCTTGCGGGGTCTCGACTTTAGGCCCATTTGCTCTCCCTTCCCTTTTTTTGCAACCCAATTACCGGCCTTGCTTCCCGTCTCCCACTTGTTGTACCCCATTGCTCTGCTTCTCGGGTCCCGTCACTTGAGAAAGAATATTCGCTCGAACCGTCTGTGCCGTTCTGCTAGTTTGTGTGTTTTCTTGAAATTGAAAGACCGCCCTTAGCCAGGACCACAGGCACTTGTCATCACTTGATTTGTGGATATTCACGTCGTGGGCTTTCCGGGTGGTCTCTTCTAGTTGGGGTGGTGAAATGGAGGAGCGCAAACGTGTCCAATGTGGTTAGGAAGTGACGGAAAAAAGATAGCAAAAGCCGTTTGAAATTCTACACGCAGTGGTCGCTTGTACCTCGATCAGTGCTTCTTTTGCACCGCTGCCGTGTTCAGTGGGTTTGAAAAAAGAATGTTGCCGCTGCATTGCTCTCCAAGTTTTTAAGAGAAGCTTCGTGTTTCATGAAAGATTGTGCGCACGCAGTAGAGAACGATTTGATTGACGAGTGGATTGGATTGACACATCTACAAAGCTGATTGCAAGGTATGACTTATATTATTATTGACTTGATATATGCACAATCATTTGTTGCTTCCGTCCCATTTCGCCTCACAAAAGAAATCCGAAATTAGAATTGACCGATTGTATAAACTCGCACCATGATTGGAGATACCCAAAATCTAGACGCGCGCTGTATTCGTGTGTACCCTATGGTGGTCGCGCCTAATTTTGAAATTCTTTATGGATCTTTAGAAAACTAAAGTCGCCTGTTGTTTTTGTCAAATAACCATAAATGCTTTATCATATGGTAAATTTACCCGTTCAGGGAGCAATTCGTGGTAAAAATAGAATTAGGAAGTATAAAACATGTCAATAATGGTTATTGGGAAAATCTTAGTTTCTCAAAAACTCCGATTCAATACCATGAACAACATAATGTATTACAAAAAATCTATATTAAATTAAATGCATATTAAGGAAAGTTCCTTTGCTGAAAATGTCAGCTTTCTACGTGCAGGCGCCCGATTTTCCAGGGCATTTTTACATCGACACCGTAGATCGATGCCGCCGTATAACTGCCTATACTATTGAATCAGATTGTGTCAACATCTCATTGCTTCGTGACAGGAATTTTGGATGAATGTATAGACTCGCGGTATATATTGTGATAATGAACCTTCTCTAAACAGTAAAATCTTGGTAATGTTTTTTTTTTTTTTTAATTTTAACGTTTTTGCATTCCCCCCCTTCCCTTCCTTCCTTCCCCCCCCCCCCCCCCCCCCTTTTATTCGACCGCTAGCCCCCCCATGGAAAATACACTTCCGGGGTCGCTGTGTACGGACTAGATTTCTTTACGCCGCGACCGGAATTCTCGCACTTGCACTAAACACGCCTCGTGTACTTGTACACATGAAGTTCCACAAGCTTGCCTGTACACTTCCCATCTTTTTGTGTAACTCCAAAGATTTGTCGCTCTCTTGACTCAGCTGCAGATCTGCGAATCTGCAGTCAACAGCGTGGTATGCGGACAGGGCCGTACCCAGGGGGAGGGTTTCGGGGTTCGAACCCCCCCCCGAAATATATTCAAGCCCCCCCCCCCCCTTTCACTGTCGGCTGGGGAAGGGAGGAGCGATGGGGTGCATTTCGAAAGAGGCCCGGGTGGCCTCGATTTCACTAAAGTCACTGGATCGGGAGACCCAGTGGGGGACCCGCTGGAGTTCCAGCGATGCTGTTAGGGGTGCATGTGTGCCTGTATATACAACGCAGCACTCCTTACTGCGTGAATTCCAGCGCGTCTTCGCCGCGCCCCGAAAACCGCAACGCACCCGGCCCACGACCGGTCTTTTCGGAACCACTCCGATAGCGCCCTCCTGTTTTCCCCTCTCATCCAAGTGCCTGGTGCCACCCACCTCCTCGGCAGAAGATCCCCGGGCGCCTCGCTTCCCCATCCTCATACCACGCTCCGTTCCATCGCACAGTGGACCGTAGCGGATGCTGGAGACCGTCTTCGCCAATCGAGGGCTGAGAGAGAATCACATGACCTTGAGCTTCGCATAGCACACCACAGAGGGTAAGGTGACACTCAGAGCTGGATTGGCTGGGATGGCTCGTAGCGCCCTCTGCGGTCCATTATAAGGTGACACAGAGGAAATGTTCGCTCGAGCAATAAACACATACGTTTGAGGGAAGCTCGTATCGGTTCTCTGTTCGTTAGTCCAACTTCCCAGAACACCGCGAGCGTGCGACGCCTGAGGGGCTTTGGGGGGTCCGCCGGGGGTATGGGGTGTTTCGCGCGGTGAAAAGAGGATGGAAAGAGAATGACGAAGATTCATTCCGAGTTGTGTCTATAGACCTTTCCAAAAAAGGGCACTTGGCAGGTTCCATTTTCAGTGTTCGTGCGTATGGCGCGTGATTTGCTCGGTTTCCGAAGCGACGAACGTGCGCGTTCTGGACTGTGATTTAACACGTGTGGACTGTGATTTTTGTAAACAGTGGAAACGTCTATAGTCGCAGGAGTTCCGAGTGTCACCGGACCCTGCGGAGGATGCGCGGGGCTGCGGTTAGGGAGCTGGGTCAAGTATGGCTGTATATATTTTTCTTATTCTCTTACCCCCGGTTCCCTCTCACCCAAGTCATGTTTACTGGGGCGGAGTTTTGGCAAATAAATAAATTTTGTCGTAAGCTGAAAGTAAGCTTTGAAACAATTCACTCCCGCTGTGATGGTGCATGTGAAACATTTCGTTGCTTGCTATTGTTAATTATAGGCCGATCACATGCTTCTGTTTTTAAAAAAGTGAATACAAAAAACAGCCATTCAAGATGGCCACCGTGTTCCAGAAAACCCCCCCCGAAGAAATTTTCTGTGTACGGCCCTGTATGCGGAGAGCAAGTCGTCTGCTTCTTACGCAGGGGCAACGTTATTATATTAGCTCAGTTACGGAACTGCTCATAGACACTGCATGTCCCCTCTCACTCACCACGACTCGCCTCCCGCCGTTCGATATACCGGACAGCTGCTTTGGTAACTGCAGTGCATACTATGGGATACATACGTTTCGAAGCGCATATCTCAATTGAAGCTGAACCACAAATGCCCGAAATCTAATATCCTCAATTTTTTCTCACGCATGGCACACTTGTCTCGGCTGGGTGCTGTCAAGATAAGTTATTTTAAAGTCTAATCTATTTGGATCTGCTGTCGGTCACGAGCAAAGAAAGAACCAAAGAAGCTCCACCTCCCCTGGATAGCCAGGGGAGGTGGAGCTTCTTTGGTTCTTTCTTTGCTCGTGGTCTTAGCACCACTGCCCAGCCCAAGTAGGGGCTGGGCAGTGGTGTAGCTACACCACTGCCCAGCCCCTACTTGTGAAACATAAGCAAAGGACGTACATCAAGCGCCCACTCCAGCGAACTTCTGAGACCACTGAGCTACCAAGGTTTCCTTCCACATCAGCTGCTCCTCTGAAAAAAATTGCGGTGGCATAGCTCGGCTATGCCAGGATATACGTAGCGTGAGCTTATGTGCACAAAATGAGAGGCACTATCAAGCGGCTCCGGTGCAGCGTCAGACTTGGCTACTGCGCAACGGAGGTGCACAGCTGGGCACGCGGCGAAGCCAGTGCGTCTGCCGCAACTATGACGTCACTCCTCTGGAATGCGCAGACCGGCGAGGCTAGCGCGGCGGCGGCGGCTCCGGCACGCCAGCTGTGCACCATGTGACGTCACTGCTCCTCGCGCATGCGCAGCACGGAGCACAACTCATTATGCGAGCCACGCGAAACTGCTCAACCTCGGCCAGTGTAGCTCACGCTACAAAACCGGAAGCAGTACAGTGCTATGCGTCACTAAAGCAATAAAGCTTCCCCCCAATTGTTTATTTTAATTCTTTGCTAAGAGATTTATTGTGGTGTCAGAAGACTATACCCAATCAATATTTTGCTACAGCGTAAACCAGTAAAAGAGTGCTTGCAGGGCCCCTTTAAAAGATTACGGGAGGAATTTATGTGCCGTCCACGCATTGTAAGCAAAACACCCATGGTCTTAGCACCACTGTAGTGATCTTCACCGCAGACGCTGAAATATGCAAGGACGATTAACCAAATATAATGCTCAATATGCAAAACAAAATCGCCATATATGATCGCAGACGCCTTTGAAAAGTCAAGAACCATCAGACTTCTGAGACCACGCAAGTTTCATGAAAGTGCACATTATAGCATTTGTGGTTTCATCAGCATGCACCAGTCACCACTGAGAACTATTTTCAGTCCTTGCACTGGAGGGTGTCATTTTGTGAGGCCCATTGTTTGACATTGCCTGAACCGAAGCCAAATTGCTCAGTATTGCAAATCAAACCTTCCCTACAGAAAATAAAATAGAATAATGATGGAGTACTAAAAGTTTATTCCTTGAACGTAATGTGAAAGCCCCGAACAACGACGACATACACAGTCAACTTTCGGTAAATCAGTCGTCGTATTTGAATTTTCCGTTAGTTTGAAGCAGAGGTGCGGTCTCAGCAAGTCATATAGGGGGTATTCACTGGATGCCATATTTGAGGGCGCTCTTTAGGGCACATGTTGAGAACAAGCTCACATTAATAGGCTGCCAAGACCAGCAACTGTAGAAGCTCGCCATCAGCACGCGCTCGGGAGTAGCGCACACAGCTATGGCTGCCAGTCAATACTCCCTATACACGTTTGCAAGTCTGGCTTCAGGGCGCTGCCATCTTGCTTGGCTGGGGTGCGCTTGGACGAGTCATAATCCGATTACGAAGCCTTGCTAAGGCGTCGTAATCGGCTCAAGAGCGCACCCCACTGAGGAAGAGGGCGGCGCCCTGAGACCAGACTTGCAAACGTGTATACACGTTTGCAAGTGCGGTCTCAGGGCGCCGCCATTTTGCCGAGTGCGGTGCGCTTGGGCGCGGCCTTAATCCGATTATGACGCCTTAGTAAGGCTTCGTAATCGGATTAGGACGCGTCCAAGCGCACCCCAGCGAGCAAGATGGCAGCGCCCTGAAACCGCACTTGCAAACATGTATACACATGCAGTAATTCCATTTTTGTTTCTTCTTTGTGCGCTCGAGAAATCGGGTAGCTCTGGGAGCATGAAGAAGCCAAATAATTGGGGTCACTCGCTGTAGATGAGCAATTTAGCCAGTGCAGTACAACCGCTAGCCTGGGGTCTTTAACGTGCACCACGCAGTAGTGATCCACGACCGCACGCCGGTACGATGCTCATCCAGATCGAAACGGGCAAGGGTGGGGATTGAACCCAGGATCCCTGGGTATGAAGAAGTCCTGATTATGCTAACCAAGCCCATGCACGCTTTATCACTTTTGCCAACAGTATTTATGGCTAAAAAAAAGAGGAAATGAGCGCGGCGGGTTACCGAACAGTTGGGCGACTAAGCTAATAAGCCAATAAAGCGGCCAAGTCAGCTATGCGGCCAAACCAGGCCAAGCCAAGGCAAACATGCCGCAGTCTTCGGAGGGAGGCACTCACTTGATCGAACGACGTTTTGAGCGAACGCCCACGTTTCACCGAATAACACTTTAGCGAATAGTTGGACGCCACGAAGCGGCGTTTTCGGGTGGGCCAAAAGGGTTCACATTTTTGTAATGAGCCGATGCAGACTGTCGCCGCGAAGCGGTGTAAGCGCAGCGCGGCGGATGGGTTAACGCAAGCCCCCGTTATTCGCTAAAACGTCAATTCGCTCAAATGTCGCTGTTCCCTAAAATGTCATTCGCTCATGTGATATGGACCAGTCTTCAGAAGCGAGTGCGGCTGGCATGGCAAACGAAGCTTGGAAAAGGGAACAGGACGGGGCATCCCCCCCCGACATTAAAGATATTATATTTAATGTAAAGAGAACAAGGGAGGAGAAGGAAACCCCCCCCTCTTTCAAACAGTTGCAACACTCGACACTTCTGAACATGTAGTCTGTGGTTCACTTTCAGACAGTGGAACTGTGCAAGTGGCTAAGCCTAAAAACGTTCACTTTCAGACAGTGGAACTGCTAAGCCTAAAAACGATGTACCGTATTTTCCGGTGTATAAGTCGCGGTTTTTTTTAAACATTTTTCTTGGTGCGACTTATACAACAATGCGACTTATATAAGATTTTTTTTTTTTCGAGTTGCGACGCCATTTTTGTTTTTTACTTTGCGCGCCATCTTTTGTAGAGCACCATAACTACGTAGCCATAGGTGGTGTTTCCCCCTCCAGGAGGCACTGCTGTCGCCGCACTATTTTGACTCGGAATGCGAGATATTTTAATTTTTATGGCTTCCCCGAAGCGGCTGCAGAATATTTTCTCGCGTCTTTCTCAGTTTCCGTTTGATTAGCAGTTTTTCTGTGCCATGCTCCAGCCGAGTTGCTACATGTAAAAGGAAGGATTGTGGCTAGCCGACCTTTAAGAGGCACAAAAAAAAAAGTATGTTAAGGTTTATTTTTCTTTTCTGCCCGCGCATCGATGCTTGCGTCGTCTCCGGGATTTGGCCTAGGCTAGGCCTAGTGCTCCAAAGGTTGGTTTGCGAGTGTCTAGCTCATTAAACTTTCGTTCGCTTGGCATGCGTTCGCTCGAATAAAGTTGATTACACTAATTTTGCACATTTTACGTCCTTTTGCTGCGAAACACTCGATTGCCCCCGCCAGGCAGCATCATACTATGGGCATTTCTCGCGAGTCGAAATGCGCGGCAAACGGTACATGCGATCTAGCGATTGTGCGCACTCCGACTTCGCGATACCAATGTGCGTAAACTAAAGAACTCATCGCGTGAACCGTGCAAAGAGGTGCGACTTATACAAAGGTGCGACTTATATACCAACCTTTCCACGAAAACGGCCCAATATACAGATGTGCGACTTATACAAGGGTGCGACTTGTAGTCCGGAAAATACGGTAGTCACTTTCCGTGCCAAGTGACGGAGTGCCATTTATGAGGAAACTGCGTGTGCCAACCACTGATCTCCACTAGGGTGCTAGATGGCGCGTTCAGCAAACAGGTATAAAGCCACCGGAAGCGGCTTGTCCTGGGAGTGACCGTGTAAAAGGATTTTCAACTCTGCCGAGTGCTGGCTTGAACAGCGTTCAGCGCGCTGGATTTTTCCTTGTCATCTCAAGAGAGCCTGCCAATTGCACAGTAACAGTGCATGGAGACCTGAGTAGTCCCCTGGAAAACCATTGGATGTGAAACTTTCTAGTTGATCAAGTGTTCCTTATCTCCCACGTTTAAATGCCTTCTTCTCGGGATTAGAAATGGGATTATTAAAACCCACTCAGACACAAGAAAGCATGAAGCAAAAGATCGACTGAATGCACTAGGAAGCCCAGCAGACACCCGACTTCGGGGACAAGCATCAAGCTTCCGGTGGCTTCACTTGCGCCAGGCTTGGAGCAGCTATGCTCTTTCAGATCAGGGGTGCCACCACACAAGTATTTTTTCGTGCTTTCCTCGGTGAAGGAACTGCTGAAGACCCCTGAGAAAGGTTTTCAATTTGCGAAGCATAGTTATGGCACCGAATCTCCTTTAGTGGGGGCAAGCAAAAACCAGCAACTCATCCCAAATGAATAACCAAATAAAACAAAAAGACGAGTGCATTCCTTTTTATTTAGTAGTTCGCTTAGTTGAGCTTTGAATTTTTGAGTTGACTGTAATAAGAAAAACAATTTTTCACGTTTAGGCCCTTGTATGAAAGGCACAAGAAACAATCTGTAGAGCTAGTTTTCCAAAACAACTGGACCAAACTTTGCGTCTGTTCATTGCCAGTGGCCCTTGGCCTTTAGTGTCATAAGAAAGACCCTTTTCGATCGCTTGGCAAGGGTTCCAAAACCGAGGGGTCTAGGACAAACGTTTCCAACAAATGTTAGGAGGCAAGTTCGCAAAACTAAGAAGCTTCTTTTACAGCCCCGTTAAAAGTTGCATTCACAATCGCGTCTATTACTTTGATTCTTTTGTATTGTCCCATTGTAGCGAGGTTTAATTCAACACCTTTTCTGTTGCCTAGGTTCTCAAACTGGGTTCCTAGGAACCCAGGGGTTGCCCAGAGCACCAACACGGGTTGTCCAAAGCACCCTCACACTCCTCCCAGCTCCCAAACCTCCTCTCCTATCCCGCCCCTACGCAAATTGTTCTTTCAGTTTAATAGTTTAGCAGGTCCGAGCCTCCCATTGATGCGCAACTGTGTCGAACACTCCCTGGTGTGTGCATCAAAGTTTACAAGGTCTGTAGTCGTCTACACCGCATTATTGCGTCATGACGAGATTGGGTTCCCCGGTTGCCATACGAGTCAGATAAGGGTTCTTCAAGGTCAAAAACCCCTGCTATGGTGGATAGCAGTGCCTCTATTTTCTGGGGTGCGAACTACGTGCATCACTCGACGAGTTACGAATGTCACAGAGGGAGGGGGCGAATGCTGCACCCACTGCACGCCACTGACGGGCGGGTCAGACGTCGCAAGTTTATTTCCAATTTGAAGAACCTAGGGCCCCTCCGAGGCGCGTGCAGCCTCCGCTTGGGGCTCAACGGCCCACTTTGCCCAGCCGGGTGTCGGTCTTGGGGTCCGCCGTGATGGCCTGCACGGCCACGATGGCCTCGTTAATGCGTGTCTGCAGGTCCCGCAGGTCGTGCACGTAGAGCAGGCGGAGAACCTTGGCCGCCTGGTTCAGCACAGGGTCTGCAGCGAGGTGTGCCTTTTCTTTAGTGCTCTGCCGCCAGCCAGGAGTGGGTCTTTCGTTTTGTTGGCATCTCTACATCGATCACCGAGTGTGCGCAAGATGAAAAGGTTCTAAAACACTCGGCAGAAAGATTATCTATGCCAAAGAAACTATACTGAGTGTTTCAGAGAAAAGTCCCAAAATAGAAAAGAGTATTTTTTCTCAACCACCCTATATTCTAGGAATTTTCAAAGGCTTCGGTGAAACACCGAGTACATGCTGCAAAAATATTGAGCAAGCACCCACCCGAAATTTGGAGATATTCTTAAAAAACGGAGGGATTGGCACTTGTTACGTCGGAGTGTAAAAATGCAGAAGGGACATGCGATAGCGAGGGCTTTTCTGCTTTGCGCTCGGATACTTGGACAAGCGGCTAACGGGGAAAAGCGTCTTGGTTAGCTTAGAAGTCTCGAACAGGTGAAACGGTATGTCCTTTGCTTAGTTTTCAAATGTTTTGCAAGCAGGGGCTGGGTGCTTAGAGCGGCGTGGGTGCAAGCCTGGTATATTCCAAGTTAGAAAGGGGGTGCTGCATTGTCACAAACAAACCACAACTATCGCAGACTTCTGTGCATGTGCAGAGCCCGGCAGTCCAACCCAGGTATAATGAAGTCGACGTGAACAAAAAATATGCTCGCTACAATATCCATACTTCGTTATATCTCGAAGCACGTCGAGGCCACGCAGCTTATAGCAATGGGCTCGCTGAATAGCGACTACTCCAATTTTAACGCAGAACATGTTGTATGACTGGCACCTAACCACATCCGGTTAGGTGCCAGCAATGGAAGTCGACAGGCCGACTGCCGGCCGAATGCCAACGCAGCGCTCGTCCCCTCACCTAATGGACACCAGTGCCAACTGAACCTCTTTCTCGAGTGCCTCCGTGTAACTCTTGGCGGGGGAAAAACATCACATGTTCACACATACAGTGGCGCTCTGCTCCATGAAACGAGCACGCTCCGGGCTTCTCCAGAGAAAGAGCAAAAAACAGAGAAACAGAAAAGCAGAAAAAAACAAACAAGCAGACTCCTTTGTCACAACGGTTTGAAGTAGTTGAGAGAGTTTGGTTCTCTTTTGCCGCGAGCTGGTGCCACAAGTCTGCTCGGCGCTGCCGCATTTCAATTGTTTCATTTTCCACACACTCCGTCTAATGCTTCTCACACTGCAACAGGCTGAGACAGTTGCATTTACACTGCAACCGCAGAAGATGGCATCCATAAGTAAAAAACCCATGGAGCGCTCACGCGCTTACCTCGCACGACATGGGGCTGCTTCCTGCCATCCAGTCGCCACATGCATACACAGTTTCTCCACACTAAAACATCAGATTCTGCTTTACCACTGCCTTTGCCACACTAGTACGTCAAAGGGGCGACTTTTTTCAGTGCATTGCAATATTCTGTGCGCTCATTTTACAAATAAAATTTTTTTTTTTTATTTGTGCGAACGAGTATTATTGATAGCGATTCGCAAATTAATCCGAATGTAGGGCGGTGAACAGCGCACGGCGCGCCCGACTCCTGGGGGGTGGCGGCACTTCTTGTAAGAGCCACTCCGGAGGGGCTGCTAACAGCCTCACGGCTCACTCACCCCGCGGCTTCTGGCTTCTCTTCGCAGTTTTTCGCACAATTCACGGTCGTACGTCGTTTGATTGAGTGACGAGATCATACTGGAGCGCTAACTATGTTTTTTTTGTATTCACATGCGTGATCCGGGCAGTTTATGTTTTCGGTGCTCGTTTGTGGCCATTCTTCACCCAGAAGCAACCAACAACTGCGCTGTTGGACGCAAGTTCGACCCGTCGGTGCGGATGATGCTCCAGTGGAGTCTGCAGTGGCGCGGGATCTTAAACTGTGACGGCAAACGAAGAGTCTTCCGTAGGCCAAAGTCTGGATAGGTGGGGATGCCTTCCGGAGTTGGAGGTCAGGCTTGCAACGTACGCCGCACAAGTGCGCAATCAGTCCCTACCCGTGACGTGATCGCCGAGCAAGCGCGGAAGATGCGGTTGATGCTGTCATTTGCGAAGTGCGAGATTTCGTTGGACGACGCCGACAACATGCTTCGAGAACGTAGCAGTGATGACGACAGGACTGACGTCATCAGTTCGGACGGGTCGTAGTCTAGTCGTGGACGGAGTGAGAACGACAGTGAGCAGCTTCAGTTGTCCCGTCTCCAGCGTGAACTTCCTAGTTTCGATAACGCCTGGGCATCTCATGCACCTCGCACATGCATGCAGAGCCAGAGCATGCCAGAAGGCATCGATCGCGTGTTGGAGGCTCGGCATTGGAAACAGATACTTTGCCGTTCTCACGTGTTCGCAGTAAAACATGCATCTAAAGATTTTTTAATTTTTTTTGCTGATGTGCAATGTGGGAGGGGTTGACTTACAATCGTGCAAATACGGTAGTGTACAGCCTCCACCAGTATGAAAGACTGTTTTGCCCAGGCAGAAGCCCATGCGGCGGTGCCATGCACACTTTGGCCAGTCACTTCAATTTTAGAGAGAGCATAGAGCACATGTTCTATCGTTTCCTCAGGCCAAGCAATGTAAGCCTAGATAAAGGGACTCCAACACAGCCATCTGAAGCTGCCTCGTCAAATGGGTCTTTCATGTTGTTTGAGACTGTACTTATGCGCAGAACTAGCGGGGGGAGGAACCGCATTCATGCAACGTGCACGACCTGCGGCCGGTGCGAGCAAAGAGCATGTCTTGGCAAAAACCGCAAAAACCAAAAATTTAAAGGGACACTGACAGGGTACTTATGCTCGCCGAGGTTTTTAGTTGTACGTGACATATGAGAGCCCAAGTACACAGAACACAATTTGCGGCGCAAAATTCGGTTTCTTTCCGCCCGAAAACTGCAGATCGAGAACTGGCCGGTTTGAGTCGTGCTCACTCTCTTCTCTGTGGTCATGGGTCGTTTTCTAAAGTTTAGACACAACCACCAAATATAATCAAAGTCGTGGGTCACTAAAGGAACACACTCAATATTAAAAATAGAAAAAAATAAAAAATCAATTTTTTGTGGCTTTTAAAAAGCTGCAAATACGTCGATTGAAAAAAAAATTTGCTCAGACAACTGGAAGCATTCTGTGCGTTCACTGCGTAATTCTCAACATGGCGTCCTATCGCATATCGTGGGACTCGCGAGCTGGACAGCGATGGCGGCGTACGACGGGCATAGGACCTCTACTTTAGAACTGTCGTTTGCAGTACCGGCGAATCTGTCTTCCTTCAAAAGAGAAATTTTGGACCGATAAAAGCAATTAGGATTCATTCCGTACGATACGGCCGACCATTAAGCCGATTTGCACGAATACGTCGCAGAGTCGTCGCCCCTTCTCGTGGCGGAAGACATTGCTCGTCTTACGAACACAAATTGGTAGGAGCTTGAAAATTGCGCAAACATCAAGCACGAAGTGCGTACTTCGCGTTGAATATGCGTGCGTACAATCTCTTTCCTAGGTGCGAATGTGGCCAATGCAGGGTGCTGCCAGACCTCAAGACTGGCGAGTGCCTTTGCTGCAGTAAAATTGGCAGCAAACTTTCCAACCGACAGTCGACCGGCTGCATTACTACGAACGAGGAGTTCCCCTTCGTCTGCCTGAACGTTACGATGTTAAAACTATCGTACTTCGAGCTCCACAATAGGAAGCTGCTTGTGCCCAAGGACATCCACAAGTCTTGTTGTCAGGAAAAACAATCATTTCATATTGTACAGTAGCCGAGTGGAAAGGTGTCCTCTTCACACGCGGCGGACTCAGGTTCAATCCCAAGTGTGGGCATAAATTAATTTTTTTTTGTCCAACATTTTGTGATATTTACACATTTCTTTTTTACAATTATCACTGAAAAAAAAGAAAGTTTTGGACGAAACATTGTTGAATTGGTATGGGACTGCCTTTTTGACACCTGTGAACTCAATGTAGTCACTTTGCACAAAATGCTAGGAGCACATAAATCGGGTAGCGTCCGCTTTCCGAGGTACCGGATACTGTCCTGCCTGAATTGCAGCCAGCCATTGGTCCCGATCCCGTTGATCTTTTAGGAACTTGTGCAGACTCTGCCACACAATGCCACTTTTGGATGCAGAACCTGTGAGGCAGCTCCCCACAATATCTTAGGGGCATTCTTTTCGAGGCCGATCACGGGCATTTATCACTCATTTCCAACTCTTCAATGCACCAAACAACCCATCTTGAAGTGCAGAACAGCGAGCGGAACAAACATAACTGCAAAGCAATTACACGGCAAACGGTACTCGCGTCGTCTGCTGCACTCGACTCCCCCATAAAAAAAAAAAGAAAGCGCGGTCGGGCGTAGCTACGTGACTTCCGGCACACTCTCCTCCTCTATATTTCTCCGACCTCCGTGCACAAATTTCGTTTTCGAGCACTTGCGTTTATTGGCTTTATTAAAAATATACATGACTCTGAAGCAAAATGTTAATTGGGTAGCCTTTCGACACCATATTGAATCACCTGGCAAAAGATGGAAATTTTTTTTTAAGGGGTGCCAGTATCCCCTTAAGCCTGACCACACTAGCGACAACGGCACCGCCGGTTGGCGCCACGGGGTGGCAACCGCCGTCCGGCATCCCAATGCAAGGAGGCCACATAAGCCTTCGTTTTTGCGGGCGTTATAGTCACGTGACAGCACTGGCTCTCGCGTTCTCAAGATCGCACGCGCGCCTCTACCGAATTTTTTGCTCTTTTGTTGTCTGCTCCTCGTTAGATTCTTCCATTTCGGCTCTCATCTTTGGCATATATCAGCATTAAAACCACACTCGCTGCCTACGTGGCAGGTGTCAATGGTGACCTGGTGATCACCGCGAATGTGATCATCCCAGACTGCTCGTTGATCTTGCGACGTCGCCGCGTTCTGAAGGAAAGGAGTCACAAGTTTTGGGTCCGGCCAAGTTGGCACTACCGAAACACCGAGGGACAGGTCAGTGCTTTGCTGCCCCGGCTGTGCACCAGGGATCAATGATACTCTCAAGAGTGTCACCGAATCAACACGACGCCCATCACAACGCAGGCGACATGCAACAAGTGCCACGGAGAAACTCGCCTGTAATTCCGAATTAATTTCCGATAATTTCTCAGCGGTTGTTCGTAGCGTCCTAATCTACGTAGTCTGAATGCGTCTTGTCATAAAGAAAGGAGAAAAGTCGCACAGTTTCGAGGAGCTGCTCCACTGGGAAGAGCATTGGGGGAAGTAATGATTGCTGACGAAACGAAATTACACTGCGCTCCTTTGCAACATGAAAGACGCAGGGAGAAGCGGCTTGCACATTGCCATGGCATCGCAACATCACTATTTACTCCACTTCTCATGGGCTCCTTTCTTCTACAGCAAGAAATGGCGAGCCCTCAACCACGCTCGGGCAGGTTGCCTGGACGGCGGTGAGCGGCAAGCTGCTGAGGGCGAAAACTGGTCTTGAAAGGCAGCCTGCGGCGGCCAGCGGTGGGCGGCAAGCCTCCGCTATGCTAGTGCGGTCGGGCCTTTACAGGATGTCTAGCAAATTATTATCTTGAAATTCCCTGACTTTTCCAGGTTTTCCCCGACTATTTCAGGTGAAATTCCCTGACCACTGTAGAGGCGGTTAAATATATAAGACCATTACAACACAAGGCATTGAGTACTGTGAGGATCATTTTGCACGGGCTTAATCCAACTCGCATATTCCGAAATATTCGGGTTCGTCCAGTCCGAATTAAACGAGCGCTTTCTTGCCGCCGACATTGTCAGTGAAGAGGCCACTTTCGGAAACACGATGAAAACACGACGCTCAACCACACACTTCAATAACCGAATGGCAGCATGGCCAAGTCCTGGCCACCAGATGCATACTTTCGGATACTTTCGGCTTAAGGCTTGGATCAGAATGGGGTCTGCGGCTTTCCAATCCAAGGGTTGGACTGGATTTGTCGGCTGTTCCCTTTGCATCGGGTAGCACACTCTACATCGGGTGAGCAGAGCCCGCTCTTCGCTCTAAGCAGAATTTATTGCCTATTTTTCTGCCCCCAAGTCCTCAAGTCCTTCCTCAGGGCACTCTATGGCGTTTCCGGCTCATTTTCCCTGACTGGGCTCGCTTTTCGACAATTTCCCTGACAATTCCCTGATTTTTCCCGGTAATTAAAAGTTCCCTGACAATTCCTGGTTTTCCCGCTCGCTAGACACCCTGCTTTATGGCAAACTTTTATCGTGGACCAAAGAAGCTGTTGATGTGCCAGTATCCAGCGATTGCCTTCTTTTCTTTTTTTTTTTTCACACTGTTGTAAGAACTATTACTACATACTCCCTTCTATGTTTTGCGCATGGTACATGCACTGTACAAACCAGTTCTTACAAACTTTAGTTGTCGAAGACAAAAACTATTCTTTCTGCATTTAAATGTGTATGTTTTGATAATATTACAAAAAATCTCTCGGGGGTGGGGCACCCCTAGAGATATTACGGTACATGTAACTTTATCAAAGCATACAGATTTCACAGCAGAAACCTGCCTCCACTTTTAGCACAATTTGCAATTTTTTCCGAAACATCCACTTCAGGAACTGCAGTACCCTGGCCTATGGTGACCTCGGCAGAAAGGGTGTCACTTAGCCACACCGGCGGATAAGCGAACATCGCTGAGTGGGAAGGACAGTTGTCAATGGTTCATCGCCCCTCTCTGCAATCAAGTTTTGCAGGTCACAAAATCTAAAACTAGCATTTTTCCCCACTTCTTTTATCGTGCATTGAAAGTTCGCTCACTCCTTATTTTCAGACGATTTGCTTTAGATTTTAGGGGCTCTATCTCTCGGCATATTAAGGTATGCAATCTTAAATGCAAACAACTTAGAATCACCACGTACAGTAGAATCTCGATAAACGGAAATCGCTTAAGCGGAATTGTCGCTTAAACGAAACAACTATCGCGGAGTTGTTTGGTTCTGTATTCATGCAATGTAAAAATATTCCCGTTAATCGGAACTCGAATTCTCGCGCCTCCGGGTAAACGGAACTGAAAACGAAACTATGTCGCCGACATATTTTTCGCTATCGCAGAAAAGAAAAATAACTCTTGGGTAATAAAACAGTATTATAAATGCTCTTAATATTTATTAGCTTTATTGCCCAAAATTAGCATGTACGCATGTGTTTTTGGCTCAAGAGGGCTTCTGCTCGCATCTTAGGCCTAGTGTCCTACTTTCTGCGATGGCGGCCACGACGCGAAAACACCGTGCGCTCACGTTAGAAAAAAAGATCGAAGTCATTAATGATTTCGATAGCGGTTGCTTCACGAAAATGGCGCTTGCAACGAAGTATGCCATTCCCAAAAGTAGACTGAGAAGGATTCCTCACGACAAGGAAAAGCTGCAGAGCGCGTTCAGCAGTACGCAATTTGGACCAAAGAGGATGAGGCTGCGACTTCCCGAACACGAAGAGCTTGAGAAGTGATTGGCGTTGTGGCTAAGAAGAGCCCGGAGTTAGAACCGTCCCGTCATTGGACCCATAATGTGAATATACAAAAGCAGCAATTTGGTGTTTTTGTTCATTTTTTTGCCTTATACATTCACTTGCTGGTGTTTACAAATTGTGCACTTGTGGAAACAGCATTTAAGCTGGCATTCAACATTTTTAGTGTACCTACACTACATACTCTCAGTAAACGAAACTCCTGATAAATGGAACAGATTTTCCTGGTCCCTTCAGGTTCCGTTTATCGAGATTGTACTGTATAGGGAGATATATTATAACGCTCCGCAATGAGTCAAACTTTCTTTTTTTATCTCTTGAGGTAAAAGTGAATGGTGAAAAATGCTCATTCCAGGCACCAACCTACTAAGCGATTTTACTCCCACAATACCCCATTGGAGTAAAATGTGAAAAACGCCAAAAGTTTTGTTTACGCTAACTGTGTCACGCAACTTACATTGTGCATCGAGACCCTCTTTACAATCTCGGTTTCGAATGCACCTGGCTATGTTCGACAAAGGCATCGACGAAATGCACGCATGTCGCATCAACTACCACAACGTAACAGCCGTGAAGTCACCGTTGCTTTCGATTCAGTGCATCCGCTTCAACGGTGCCATTCGCGAGCACTTCTTCCGTCAAGGTCGACGGTGACGTTTTCGTCGGCCGTAAAACTAAAACAACTCGCACGGCCAGCGCCCGGTGAAACGACGCGCTCTTGAGTCAAGTCCTCCGAAGGTTGACCCGAAGGCCGAAGAAAGCATGTAGCAACTTGCGTTCCGTTTCTTGCCGCGTCCGCACGGCCTGCAAGCAAATCTTGCGGCCTTCGAACCCGGGAGAGGCAAGAAGCACCCGCCTCGAAGCAATGGTTTTGCATTCACTGCATATTCAAAAGGGATCCCTCTGTTTCAGTCCGACGACGTCGTATACGTGTCACGTCGTTTCCGGTCGCGATCCTGGCAGTGTCGCTGGTCGCTCTCCGGCAGTCCACAGAAGCGTCGGCAGTCGGAAGATGGGATGCCGAGGAAACTGCGAAAATGGTGACGCTTCCATCCTTTCATGTTTTGTTTTTGAAATTTCTATGCACAATTGCCAGGATGGCGACATCCGACAGCGCGACGTGCCAGCTCGTGCGAAGTCGTCAAACGCGCCGGTGGAAGACGCGTTTCTTGCATCCTAGTTTTGTGTTTCACATTGTGTCTATAACAGACGAGCGACGTTGCCAGACATTTGGTGCGATGCTCATGGTGGAAAAACCTACACACAATAACTTAAAAATCCCCCCTCCCTCCCCCTCCCCCCCCCCTCAAAAAAAAAATGACAAAGATCTACCAAAAAAACAAAAAGAAAACACGTACCATATGGAACTTTTGTGGGTTTGAATCGTATTGAAAGCGTGGAACCGGGAGCATGAAACCTACATTAGTCAGTTACACGTGATATTTCTCTATTTTCGGGTTTTGTTTTACGTGGGTGCAAGTGTATTCTGTCACAAATTAAAGTGCAGAAACCAGTAGACGGATAAAGCCAAACCTCTACGAATTATTCCAGACGAGTTTCAGAATATTCGCGAGGCGGGCAATGGCGGGATGTGGCAAATGGTTTCCTGGCTGGCTCGAGTGGCCACCAGTGCTTACCTCCAGTGTCAAAGCCCAGAGCGCTCTCCTTGAGTGGATACGGTTTGCCCTGCAAGAACATTTTTGCAAACATGATTTCACTGTCAGCTTTACTGACCTGTTGGCGCCTTCCATGCATTCAGAAAATAATTATGCTAAGGTCCTTGTGGGTGCACGCTAACTTGACCTAGGAAGCCTCGTGCAGTGAATAATTTTGCTGTGTGCAGATTCTATACACCAACTCATGTTTACAAACAAACCGGAGTGCCCCTAGTGAACGCCACCGGTGCCGCGCATGCGCGATGGACTGTGGGCAAGAAGCTCGACGTCGCCCATAAACAAACCATTGAAATGTGATGTTGTCGGCGTCGGTGTGAGTCCCCCTGCCCTTTTTCACGTTCGAATTGTTATTCCTACGTCTTGCTGGCGATGTCTGACTACTTGAGCGGCGTCAGCGAAATTACCGAGGCTCGTTACACCGCAAAACTTCGCGTGAATAATGTGACATGTGGCGATTCATTCCGCATGGACGCCGCAGAATGTACGCTAAAGCCTCATTCGCATGATGGGATTTCGCTTGCAATTTTGAGTCGCGACGCCGCTCGGGCTGCAAAACGCGTGAACCGTAGCTGAGATGGTCGACGTCGATAATGAAAATCGCAAGCAGAATCAGACCAAGTGAATTAGGCACAACAAGTCGGTGATGGTCACTGGTAACAATGATCAACATCTCCTTGTATATACTGTTTACATCGAGCCTGCTTTACCAACCTTCAAACTTTAGTCTTTTCAGGCCTGCACTTACTTCTTATAGCAAGTACCGGGCCAACATTTGGTCTACGGGCCAGTGTCATCTAAAAGAGCAGACGCAAGCAGAAACGTTTGAAAGAGCAGACGACAGTTCAAACAATCAGGCGGCCGTTTGAACTTGAAGACGCACTGAACGTAGTCTGCAGGTGGTCCGTACAACTTGACAGTTTTCCAGCGTTCATGTTGGAACAAAACAAATAAATCTGATGACCACAAGTACCCGTGAATTCAACCCAAAGTGCTTCCCGCCCAAGCAATCGTGGCCCGACGGCGTCGGGTTTTCCCTTTTCACGGCACATATCCACGTTCTCGGACGAACCGAGCACATGAAAACTGACCTTCAAACCTTTCTCGACTCTTTTGGTACAGCCCGAGTCGCGGCGTTTTGACGAGAAGGGAGGTTTTTGTCTGGTTCCTTTCAAAAAGCAGGAATACACGTCTCACATGGGGACTTCTGCCCACAGACCCAGGCAGGAAGTGCGCCCGACGCGCCACCACCGCGCCGTGTTGTAAAAGAGATGAGTTTGTGTATAGTGGGTTGCGTGATGTTTGCTAAGTCCAGGGGTGGAACACATGAAATGTACTTGGGAGCAGCCACAGGAGCAGCTGAAACAGCTGTTTTGGAGCAGGTTGGGGGCAGCTAAAACTACATTCTGGAGCAGACTAGGAGCAGCTCATATCTGTTTTAATTGCACTTCAGCTTGTGTCTGAGACGAGCATCGGAGCAATTTCAATTGTGCTTAGCAGCACAGATGAACATGAGTGGTTAGGGACCTAGGTAGATGGGATAACAGTGTAACAGCTGCGAAAACTTAAAACTTTGTGAGCCTTAATGAGAACCAGAAAGCAAGTACCACAAGTTCCTGAAGATAGTGTCCTTGATATTTTCTGAGTGGCTTTCAGCTGCTCAAAATGCAAACCAGCACTGTTTATCGCACAACCCACACGTGCTTGACATAGTAATTATATGTGCGAACCACGTGACGTGCGTAAGCAACGGACGTGCAGTTGTGCGGAGGAACAGGCCAACAAATTTCGAGTTTATCTTCTTGTGCAACTAAATATCGAAGCAGCAGACTACAATTAATGGAGTTATCGTATTTGAAGTGACAAGCAGGAGCATGGTTAAAGTACGCCAGGCAGATCCACCGCTCGCGTGAGAGCTGCTGCCGGAAAGGTTTCGGATCGGACCGCATTTCAGTTCAATCAAATCAAGATTTATCTTGCAGGAATGTGGTTCCAACTTCTAACGATGAAGTACTAAAAGGAATCTTCTGCTCATTCGTTTTCAACTGGCTGACGTCCGGATCCCGGGCCGCAGAGCCTCAGGCAATCTTACGCTTAAAGGAGCTGTGCAAGAGTTTCAGTGCTTTGCTTAAATAATTTGGGAGTTGTTGTCTCGACCTTTCTGAAGTAGAGAACAAAAAACCGCTTTTGCCTGCATGTCCTAGTTTTTATTTAAAAAAAAAAAATGAAAGCCGTTTACAACTTCCTGTAACGCCGGAATAGAGCACAGCTCTTGAGGAGGAGGAGGGGAAGGGTACTGAGGGGAAGGTATATCCTTCCTCCCTCCTCCTCACCTCCTCATCCTGTCTGCTACTCTCCCCCGGAGCGGCGTCGCCGTGACCTCACAGGGGCCACGTGACGTCACTGGGGTCACGTGACCTCACGGGGGTCATGTGACCCCTATGAGGTCACGTGACAATGACGATGACGTCATCAGTGACGATGCCGATGCCGTCATCAGTGACGATGACGATGACGATGCGGATGCCGATGACGTCATCAGGGACGTCACTGATGACGTCATCAGGAACGATGACGATGCGGATGCCGATGACGTCATCAGTGACGATGACGATGACGTCACTGATGACGTCAATAGTGACGTCACTCGTCCCATAATGCACCGCGCGGTTACGCCGACGCCGCTTAAGCCGGAAACAGGCGCCTAAGAGCTGCGCTCTAAAATGAACAAAGATTGAGGTTTTCAGCGCCTCTCAACTCCTTCACCATCTTCCGAGTCACGTGCGCTCTGACGTCAATGGGGTTGGCGCGGGGTTCCGGTGAAGGTCTCTCTCTCTAGAGCCATCCGTGAGCAGCGAGAACTCATCCGCTCAGGTACCTTCGGTGACCTCGGGGAGGGGGAGTCCCTCAAGGTCCCGTAACCCCCCCCCCCCCCCCCCCCCCCTCAGCACCCTTCCCTCCTCCTCCTCAAGAGCTGCGCTCTAATTCGGCGTTACAGGGAGTTGTAGACGGCTTTCACTTTTTATGCATGATGCCTACCATCCACCTACTTTACCATCAGCCTACATCAACAGGCTTTGCAATATCACAAACCCAAATGGAAATGCACCCCCATAAAAAAAGACAAAAACAAAAAAAAAGCCATAAATACTGCTTCTTAACAGCCATCGCCAAAATCACCCCCGAAGAACAGGCTGAGGAGGCCACAAAACGCTGGGTCCCTAATTAGGGCTTGGTTGGACGTCTCCCCTTTTTAATTGGTCGGTACTGCAACGACTCCACTAAAGGGGAAAGAAACGGCAGACCGAACAAAAGGGTAAAAAAATCGCAGGCCGGGTGGTGCAGTCTATTCGGCAATACAGATGCAGCAGCAGCCATCATTCCTCTAGACAAACCTACTCCGTTCTAACACCACTGCATCTCGGTTCGCCGTCTTCAGGTAAGCGCATCCAGTCAGTGAGCGACCCTTTGCAAGGAGGATGTCAAAGCGGCAGCAGCACTCTTTGCTCGGTTTGCGTGGCAGCAACTGCACGATGCCTGTACCAGGCACCGCCTTCCTCCGTGGTGGTCAAACGTTCTACTGGTCACCTAGCGCAACACCTCCCGTTAGCCGTAGCGTTCTCGGCAGGCTCGTTCGACTTACTTGCTCCTCCCACGAAGGCTACGCTCGGTGCACACAGCCGTGTTCGATTTACGAGTGCAGCCCGTCATAAAAGACGCACCAGAAGTACACTCCGCGACACTGTTAGCATTAACGAGCTGTCGCCGGTTTTCTCGGTTTTTCTCTCGGTACTGAAGGACTGTCGTCGAGACTATTATAACGGTAGAAAGTGCTCGGTTGGGGTACTAATGTAAGGGGGCAATATTGATGCCTGCTAGTATCCTTTCGAAGCAATATGCGAAAAAGCGGCGGAGTCAGATTCGCACTAACAGTGTCATGCAGTGTACTTTGCCTTGCACCGGTGTAGGTTGCTGTGGGTGAATCGAATAAGCCCACCGATTAAACGAGAGCCCCGGTCGAACGCCGTCGCGCAGCACTTGCGTATGATCTGTACCCCATGCCGAGCTCCAGTGGGCGATGTCGAAAACATGGCCTACGGCCTCGCCATCTGAGGGCGCAGCGACGGGTGGTCCCGCTCCTCACCTGCTGGCCGGCCTGCTTCTTGCCGGGGACCAGCTTGTCCTGCACCATGCTGCACACTGCCTGCAGGGTCACCAGGTGGTCTGGGTGGGGGCTGATGTTGAGCAGCTGCGCGAGGGCGGCCACTCCCTGCCGGAACTCCGTGCTCTCGACTGAAAGCGCCCACAAGACGCACCGCTCGGAGTTAGAGAGCAGCGAGGAAACCGATAAAACTTTGAACGGTGCCGATTGTTGAGCAAATTCGTGCTGAATTTCACGATGCCCGGTAGCGATCAAGGACTAGGACAAAAAGGAGGACAACCGGACACCGCCGAGTGAAAATTTAGTGCGTGGCGGTGTCCAGTTTTCCTCCCTTTTGTGCTTGTCTTTGGACGCTATCGTGTGTTCTCCATAAAACCCCCTGCCTGCAAGCACCTCGATGATGTTGACTCGGATAAAATTATTTTTTCGCTCGTTATATAGTCATTACTTTATTAATATTTGCAAATATCTTACGTATGTAAAATGTGGTAATGCAACTAGAACTAAGCAGTTGGTTGGAGCTTTTTTTTCTTCCAAAAGATGTGCCCCAGTTGTTGGTTTTTGTTTCTCCAAAGATAGAGTACAAAGAAAGAGTCAATGCACATGTTTTTTAGTTACCCAATGGGAGCATGGACAGTGCTTGCAAACTGTCCAGATCGAGAAGCACTAGAGAACAATATTGAAGGTGAAAAATTGTCACCTGCCATTTTTTTTTTTTTTGTGAGAGAGTTCACTTTCGCGACATTTTGGTGGTCTCGGACTCTGAACCGGAGGTACTTTACGAAGTTTTTGGATGATGAACCTTTCAACCTCTTTTTGTCTCTGTCCCCCATTCGCTTCTCGGCACATGGTTCAAGCCCTTAAGTGCAGAGTGAATTAAAGGACAACTCCGTTTCATTTTTGTTTGCGAAAAAACAATGCAGTCCTCTTCAGCATCACGTAGGAAAACCACACGTCAAACATTATGATTTAGTTATATCTAAATGTTTCTTAAACGGTACACAAACTTTGGAACGCTCCAAGTTGCTGTTTTGGGGCACAATTATCAATTTGTTGCTAATTGTGCGTCAATTAGGAACATGGTACAGTAAAGAAACTTTACTGGTTGGTTTATAAACATAAATGACGCAAAAAAAATTGTTTCACAAGCTCAGACTTTGGTGGGGGGAGGTTTCGATTTTGAAACCCGCATTCCCCCTTAAAGGGATACTACAACGAAATTTCGGCGCTCATTTTTTGGTCTATATGTGTTCAAAGGAGCAGTATCACATGGAACAAACCAATATCTTGTTAAAAAAGTCACAAAAAGGAATTTTAAAACGAATTAAACGATTAGCAAAGAGCACCTGGTAATGCCCATCTAGAAACCTTGACAGCTAGTGACGGTAACTGTCTCGCCTCCGGCCATGACGAGAGAAGAGGGGAAGGAGGAACTCCCCTCTTTTCGAGAATCCCTTTTGTGTGTCCCAGAAGTCGCTATTGTCCCCCTACAAGATTATAGAAGATTAACCCGTCACTCAAAATTCGTACAAAAGCAGCCGCTTCGGTATCTGGAACGATTACGCCATCCTCTCGACGTCAGCCTCGCCGTAGCTTTGCTCGTCCCAACCGAACTACGTCACGATTGCGTTGGATATCATGTGCTCTCCGCTGGCTGTTCTCCGAGCGCTTGCCAGCGTGGGCCGTTTGAACGAAAAATACAGCCACCAGGCTCAAAATACAAACGTGCGATTGTCATTTACGGATATTGTGGATCATAGTCAACCTATTTTTGAACACGACGGGTATATTTCAAATTTCGTTGAAGTGTCCCTTTAAGGACAAGGACGAGCAATGCGAATATGCTGCATCTGTGGTATTGATTCTCGCGTCGTGCAAGTTTGCAAAGGGTATTGGCAGGTTAATTGCACAACATGGCAGAAAGTTGGCCGGGTTCGTCTGTCATCTCCCAGGATGGGAACGGTGCAATTCGACAAAGAAAAAGAAACAAGAAGTGCACAGGCACAGCACTGACTATCAACTGAAGGCTTATTTTCCGGTGAGTTGCAATTGCTCCCTCCAAATTGCTTACGAACTGTACCTATAGTAAAGTTTTGTACAAATGTGCTGGAAAATAAACCTTTAGCTGATAGTCAATGCTGTGTCTGTGCACTCCTTTCTTGTCCTTTGTCGAATTGCACTGTTCCCACACTGTTAATTGCACATTTTAATATATTTTTTGTTTTCTCTCGAAAAATTGCTTACACATGTTCTTCATTTTTTATCTTTTCATGCTCAAGTGGGTGTTCTTTCAAAACTTTAAAGTATAGTAAAGACTGGTTCGCACATTAGCGTGTGCAGTCGAGTGGGTCAATTCCCTTGGAGTCCTTTACGATGAGAGAACGCAGTTGCACACGGGCACGTGACTACACTTTTTTTCAAATTTCTTAATATCATTGTGCTAAACAAAATACATGAATAAAAACAGTGCAAATTCGCAGAGGACAGTTTCAGAGGGTCAAACGAGACACGGAACTAAAAAATACGACTCAATCGAAAGGCGAAAACGTCATGGTCCGCCAAAGGTTACTTCATAAAATAAGCAATTAACGGGGGTCACCATTTAATGCGTTATAAAAGTAGCATCCTGCACCCATTTTTACTTATTTCCAGGGTCACTTTGCGAGTCAAGGCTGCACAATATAGGTTAACGAGATATTTGAGTTTAAACGATGTAAGGTCAATCTGCTTTTGAACTGTGTCGACATTGTCACGCACCGTGGATGAGATGCGAAAGCCACTGCAAGGCTTACGCCTGCCAAACGGAATCGGCTGCAATGCAAGGCAATTTCTCAGCACAGAGCCGGTCAGATGACCTTGAAATCCCTCTTGCGGCCATTTTAACCGTAGGGAAAGATGCCCGCATTCGCCGGCCAGCCGGCCCGAGACTCTCGCGATCAGGGAGGGTGAAGGACCGAGCGAAGGCGGCCGGCGTGCCCGCCGAAGGAAGGATGACTCACAGTCCATGCCATCCAACGGGTTGCTGTGCACCAGGGTGGGTCCCTTGGAGTCCGGCTGCTCACAGTCCACCGCAAACTTGTCGGCTGCGTCGGACAAACAGTGCTCTACAATCCTCCCTATAATGCCTGGAACCAGTCTTTGACTGGTGCGTTTGGCGTCCTATCTCGTTCGTGCATCGAAAGTGGTCCATAGAGTGGCAACAGATGACGCCGTAGAAGACTGCGTGTCACGTTGTCGGATGTCGCGACCCTGGCACCGTAGTCCTGCCCCAGCAATGGGCCTGACGAACGGCGGCAATGGTTCCGTGGCCACACGCAACGACTGGTCGACTGCGTTTCGACGGACGCCACACTCTCGAGAAATGTGTATTTTAACCCCTTGGCTGCCAATCGCGAGTTTCGCTCGTGCCCTCCGGCACCGCAAGGTGAAGAACTTCTGAACAGACGCGTCAGATAGCCGGGAATCAATAGTGACTGCAACAAACAACAGCTGGAGACCAAAATGAAGGTTTAATTTGACTTTCGTCCAAATTGCCAGTTTTAAATAAAATCTTGCTGTGTTTTATGAACAAAAAAAAAAAGTCTATAGTCGGTGACAGGTGGAACCTCCTCCCGCCCCTCTCTCCTTTGGCAGGGCAAACTCTGGAGAGGAGGTCGCCTCCTCTCCAGCATTCGCTCTGCTAAAGTGGACAGAGGGGGAGGAGCCTCCACTTTCCTCTTAACCTGCCACCGACTATAGTTTTCAATGGGTTGAACCTGCATGACAGATACATACTAAACCACATTTTCCCCCAAAACAAGAAATCAATGAGCTCAGTATTTCTCTCGCAAGGTGCGATTCGACAGAACCACATGTGTCAGTCCAGTCCAGTTTTGCACTTTGTCGCAGCATGTGTAGGAGGGTATGTGAAGGCACGCACAAAAACAGGTGGGTGTAGCTCTCATCCGTGCTCCTTCCCTCCTATGGGAAGAGGCTATAGAAAGTGGCTTCTATTCTGAGGTTGCTGTGACGTTGACCTTGAAATAAAAGCCACTTTTGAGGTAGCACATGCGAGCAGAAGTCACTCTAAACTAACGTGCATATCAAAAGCCAAATAGTACATTTTCTCGACTTTTTTTTTTGGGGGGGGGGGGGAAGCGTTTTGACATATGTGGCCTATTTATGCAGTTCGTAGAAGTATGTTTTTTAGGAGCAGAGTCTTTATAAAGAGTGGCTACTTCAACCTTTTTTGCAATGTCTCGTCCCGCTACTGTAAACAGCTTGCACTTTGCAGCAACCTCATTCTTACAAATCGAATACAACTGCGAGAAAGTGATTGTACGAAGGCATCCCCCACACTAATTAAAACAGAGGGCTCACAAACCAGTTGACTGCAGACTGCCAACTTTAGTTTAGAAAAAGCGGCATTTGGCAAATTCACAAAACAATTAAGCCTCAAAGCATACGCCCATTCACGGTACCATATTTCTCGTTGTTTTGCAAACAGTTACATCAACACAAAAACTTCACTCCGTCCCTCCTGCGCAAAACCATACCACCGTCGCTCAACTCCAGAAAGGAATGCCATTTTACACATGCCTCATTTATGCATTAGGCTCCCCAATTACATTGCAGCGTGTGCGGTGGAGTGGGCAATTTGCACGGCTGCTGCGCAGACAAACGAGGTTCGAACCCTACTAGGCCTGGGGCTTAATTTTATTGAAGCTTGCTCTTCTGGAAAATTTCAGCCCATTCTCCGCTATTGTTGTGTGTTCAGAACATTCCAGAACATAGCGCGTGTGTAAAACACATGGTAGAGGGCTGCTCAGGGTAAGTTGCCCTTCCGTCACCAGACGCTCTATACCAGGGGTGGCCAGACTGACCCGGGAGGTGGGGGCAAACTTTTGTCTGGAGCAATAACCGAAACTCGAACTACTTTCAATCTATCCGAGTCAAAAGCAGTCCAACTGTACGTAAGGTAGCAGTAGCACAAGACTACTAAACTGCAAACTGTCTGTCGATTTAAAATGCGTTCCATTTCTCTTTTTGGGGAAGTGCTCGTGTGACCAGGAGGGAGGCGGGGGAGTGGGAAGGAGGGAGTTGCGAGCCATACTTTAACATGCAAACAGCCACATGCGGCTCACGAGCCGCATCTTGGCCACCCCTGCTCTATACCTTTCATTTTAGTTTGTGGGCACGAATTGGTTTTGGCTTGAATTTCCAACTTGGTTTACTATTTTTCTTTAAACACCGAAAGATAGCCCACTTCTAGTAATCGTACTGCTGGAATCAATGACGACCTCGACGTAAATGCCTCTAGCGTGCTATGCCCGGATATAAGCAAACATTGTTGACTGGGAAGTACAGCCATCTTTGCTTCACTGCCCCTTGCTGCGATAACAAGATTGGCAGGAACACATTATCTAAAAAATATTATACCTTCAACTTTTCTTGATTGCACACCGAAAGTTAGCCCACTCCTTACTTTCACCAAATTTTTTCTCGATTCTAGGTGGGCTATTTTTCGAGGTGTTATGGTAGTACCCTCAATTTATAATGCAGAGGCAGGAGCACGTAATCGCACGTGAACACTTATCAGATGTGTAAGCTACGAGATATAAGACGAGAATGATGCCACAGTTTTCAATCAATGTCAAAAAAAGAAAATAACGAAAAAAAGGACATGGTATCCGGCAGTCGACATAAAAATCCCATTTTCCACAAAGGGCAAGAAAAAAAGAAAGGAAAACAATGAAACTTGCCTAATTCGGACACTAATGGTGTACACTGTTCAGGCCAGGCAAGGTAACATTCAACTAAGAAATGATTTTTAATAAGTGGTGACCACTAAAAATATATTAAAAAAAAAATAAGTAAATAAATAAATTAATAAATAAAACATACATCTTTAAAAAAAATTGCCGAAAAACAAAATATTGTTGTGCAATATTTATGCCGCCAGACGCAATTTAGGTGGAGGTAGCCCTGCTTTAGGCCCCGCTTTTAATAAAAGGTGCTTAGGCAACTAAGCACAGTTTCTAGGCTTTGACTGGTTGTAGAGATGATTAACATGTGAAATGTTTGTTGCGAAATTGTTTCTGCTGTGGCAGCCTTTTATTTGACATGTTTTCATATTTGAGAAATAGACAATATAGATAGAGTCATTATGGTTTCCAAAATATCAGGAGATCGCCTTATCCGCTTCGATTTCAAACGATAACAAACATGGCTGCCAGCATCTGCATTGAGTAGTTTCTCACATTGCATAACTCGTTGAGTTTGTCTATTTCTATGAGTGCGAGTTGCTTCCCGTACACCGAGATGTTCAGAGGAAGATCTCAACTGACGTAGTTTGCTGCAAACAACTGTTGCCAGTACACAGATCCCACGTCAACTATTTTGCTTGATCTGGCTTGATTCATTCATTTGTGCGTTTTGATGCTGAATACAGATTTCGGTTCTCATAAAAGTGGCCCTGCTACTCTGAGAATCCTGCAACTGTCGTGAGTACCGAGAGGTAACCTACACGGGTACAAATTTGCAAGCCATTTTGCTGGAAGCAATTGGGGGTTCACATTGCTTCAGGTTTGTCCAGCTATGTTTCCGTCATTTCACTTTGAAAGGCCCGTAGCTCTCAAGTTTTGACAAGTGCACCTAGCTTGCTAGAGCCACTATTTTTGAGTTGTGTTTTACTTCTGCGTCATGACGCTCACCCACCTTGCTCGCGGACAATATGCAAGAAAACACAAACAAAAAAACTGGAAGAACTGCATTTTTTTGTTGATAGTTTTTTAGTGTTTTTGGTTGCTTTTTAGAGCACAACGACAGATGCTTGTATTGGAATGTGGCTCACACATGATGCAATGCTATACTTTGTTCTCTGCTAAGCTGACAAGGCGATGGAAACTGCGTGTTTGTCAGCCCAATCCACTGCCTGCTTTTTATTGTCTGACCCGAGAGTATGTGTAAAGAGCGTGATCATGTGGTGCAAGACAGACATTTGACTGGTAGAACCAGCATGTAGCTTTCACTGCCCCGTGAGCTTAGCAATAAACGGAGTATAGGACGCCGTTTTCATGGTTGCGGTATGCAAGCATCGCAGACGGTTTTAGATGGGAGCGGAATAGCAGACGGACGCAGGCGATAGTAGTGCTGCTTTCATGACCACGTTTTAGCATTGCAGACAATGATAGACGGTGGCAAAATAGCAGACAATATCGGAGGCTGCTGCGCGTCTTCTCGCACAACTAGCAGGTGGTGTCGTATGCCAGACTAACGCACCAGACGTTGCAAAAGGGAGACAATAGGCTTGCGAGCATGTTCGGCCGAGCAACCAAGACAATCCAGTAGTAATGGGCGGGGCCACTGATCTGTGGGCGGGGCGGAACTTAGAGAGGGTCGTGACCTCCAACTAAATTGCATCTAAAAACAAATACCGAGTGGAAAAAAAGTTTCCCATGGAAAAATGAGCAAACAAATATGTGACCCATCTACCTTTTAAAAATATTTATATTTTAAAATTTCAGAGTTCTTTTAAAAAAACTGAACTCTCAAAAAATTTCTTTTTAAGTGCCGTAATAAGACATCTATACTCATTCTCACTTCAAGAACCAAAGTAAAATAAGTATGGCTTCTCACGGAGCATCACTAATTTCCCCCTTTATGCTGAAAATTAAGACATGTGTAGGTGCATTTTAGATTAGATGTATGTTACTTTATCAAGACGTGCACTTTTCAAATGCCAAAAGCATCTCTTCTGCCTTCGACAACCAAATCTTGTAAGAACTACTTTGCGCAGCGTACAAAGAAGGAGCAAAACTTTCTTTGTCTTGTGGTGAAAACTCGTATATGTAAAACAAAACAAAAAAAAAATTTCCCC